>DWAN01001783.1:0-16761 GCA_018230445.1 Heliconius hewitsoni | reverse complement strand
AATATTTCATTTCCTCGTGTGGGGATCGAACCCACAACCAGTCGATTTTACAGTCGAACTATTCGTTATTTCCATTTGACCACAGGCGAAGCTGCAGGCGAAAGCTAGTATTCATACAATCCTTAAACCAGCCAGTCACAACAAAGATAAAAGCTCCGGGTTCAACAGCCAACTTTCACCATTATATAACATCGCGTGATGTCACTTGAAAGCTTCGCCTGTTAAATAAGCTGCGTATTTTGATTTTGAATATGGAGTTTTTGAATATTGTTTGTGAAGGAAAATAAATATAGATCAGTCGTATTTATAGAACTTTTACAAAAATGCGAATTGAATTCAGTTAGGTTGACATTTTTATACGTTTTCTAAAACTGTTTTTTTTTTCTTAACTGTGGAATAATAGTTCAAAAATATTAAAAATAAGCATATGTACATCAAATAATTATATAATTCGATTGAAAATTAAAATTTAATTAATTTTTCATCTCTACATAGTATATCGTACCAAGTTGAATTATTTAAACATTCTATTCTGCGCTTTCGAGATACTATTATGTTAAGTGATGTCTTAATTCAAGACACTGTACATTAAGTGGTGGCACTAAACGCTGCACCTAGTCTTACCAGAGTGGAGAAATGTAAATAATTCATTCAAATAAATAAAAATTCTCTTAGGTATCGAATCCACAACCGAATACCAGCCCCACCGAGCCACGTTGGCCTCGCAATTCTCTACCTACGGCTGATAACACACAAACAAACATCTTTAAAACATTCCTATAATATTTAATATATTCATTTCCTCGCTCTGGTAACAAGACAAAATGCTGCGTTGAGTTCCGTCACTCAACACGCAATGCCCCAAGAATTCAGCAGAAAGTGGGGAACCTATAAACCCTAATGGGACCGGAGTGCCCTAACACTCTGTAGGCTCTCAGGTTCCCTCTACTTACCCTGCTATGTGTGGGAAATCTACAAAGCAAGTACTTATACTGAGTTTCATTAATCAAGTACAATGTTCTCAAGCAAATGCTCGTAGCATTGAACTTCTAAACGGAAGTAAGACCGAGACCACTTTCTCATACATTCTCCACACTATACACCTGTATTTCTATAGCAATAGAGTCTATAATTGAATTATATATATAAAAAACATATATATATAACCTGTCCGTCCATTGCTATAAGGTGTATAGTAAGAGAGATCTCTTATATATTTATGTAGTGGAAATGAATTCAAGCCTACTAACACAGTTCGGATCGGAAGCATGTTGGTACCTGTTGGTTATTTCAAGTAATAATGATTTTCTATTTCACATTATGTGTTTTAAATGTCTATTTTTAATATGAAAGCTGTGTCTATGGGTGTTTGAAGAGTTGAGGCCAGTCGTGGCGCAGGAGCAAAACGTGACGGATTGTGGATTTGATTTCCGCTCAAAGAAATAAAATATTTAATATTTCCATTTCCCCGCTCTGGTAAAGAGGTATAGCGCGGCGTTGAGTTGCGCCACTGAACAAGAAATGCCTCCGAAATATCTTAATAGAAATATCTTAACATTAGGTTCTCAAGTTTTCCTTCCTTTTTATTAGCAATGTTTATTATAAGACTGCTATAGAGTACACATAGCAGAAGGCTACACAAAGAACAAACAAAATATCACAAAATTTTAGGTTATTTTTTCTTAAATTAACTATACATGGAGACGATGAAATAAATGAAGTTTACAAAGGTGGAATTTTCAAAAACCGATATAATAGTATTTTTTCGTATTTTATATTATAGATAGGTATATAAATAACCTAATAACAAATTTTGTCGTTCTTGATTTCGTTTCGTCGGTGTCTTGACTTGAAATAACCGAATCCCATGGGATCTAAACTCCCTACTTTCATTTTTATCATTTTTAACACAATATTTATTATTATTTACTAATATATATATGTATATATTTATTTATTTTGTTATATAAGTAAAGTTTCCTCTTTTTCAGACACTCCATCCAGTCCCTACTTTCCACTCAATTTCCAAGACGATACCTTATATTATTATAAATATAAATTTATATACATAAATAAGAAAACAAAACTACGAGTTCTTAAATCTTGAAGTTCGTAATTCGTTACCACAGATTCGTGTAACTTTCACAACTTTCATTTTTACCTAACGACATTCTATTTGCTTTTTATCATTGAAAATTGAACTTTATTCCGTTGTTACAAAGTCTATTATACAATTCAAATAATAATTAATGTCAACCTTTTTGAACATTTCTCGGTTACATAACCAAAGTAAGAGTTGGTCGTTATAATACATTCGATAACCGATTTTTTTGTCTTCCTTTTTGAATGTGAAACTTCTCTTATATTATATATTAAATAATATTGTGATTTTTATACAATGGTTGTTTTTTATACTCGATTTTTGAATTAGTTCAAAACGTTTTTATACTTAATTAAAAGACATTATAGTATTTAAATGTGATACTATTTTTTTTTAAATTGAAGTGAAACAGAAAAGACTTTACAATACAAAATTTCACAAGAATATTTAATTTTTTCCAGACTATTTTCCTTAATTGTTATGTATATAAAAGGTTTTAAGTATTTATCATTTTTTAAACTACGAGTATTAATTATTGACTATTTATACAAAATATTTTATTTACAATAAAAATATTTCGAATTTTAGTCATCATACCAACATTTTTGTATACGTACATACAAAAAAAATATTTTTATTAATACTATTTCAAAATTCTTAATGAAAAGGCACGCAGAATTTAATACAAATGTGTAAAGCAAAATACTTATTTTTCCCTTTTTACATAGGTTTATATATTAAGTATTAAATTTAATAACATTAGCGATGAGATTCATTTTGTGGTTTTATATTTATAAAAATAGGTATTGTAAGCCAAATTTAATGGAAAATAATCGAAAACTGGTTTAGCCCACCCCAGAATAGTCTCATACCCACCCAAAAAATCTTACCAAAAATTTAAGCGAACATGTTTGTTCAAAGCTAAAGGAAATTTCTCTAGATACGTTAATGGTGCAACTCAATAGCTAGAAATTAAATCTCTAGAACTGGTATAAACAGCAGCTCTCTGCTGTTTATACCAGTTTTTTAACACAGTATTTTAGCGCAGTATTTTAACACTATATTCTTTTTACCTATCTTTTTTAACAATCCCGCATAAATCGAAAAACAGCGAGCTGATTAAAAATAAGTAACAAATGAATTCATTTCACACTCTCATTCATTCTATTCATATATTTATTTTAATACAACCTGCATTCAATATCGTAAAAACAAAAAGTAATAAAAATTCTACAAAAACTAGTACTAAAACAATTAACCTAACGAAAGCTACGTTACACATTCATTCTTTTTGTTTTAACGAACGAGTATACTAGCTCCATCTATTGATACGTTGCTTGTACTTGTAAAAACTTTTGTATAGCAATACCATCTCTTGGCGAGAAGTGAAAAACAATGTATTGAAGTTAATAAGTAAAAAACATATTGATATCGTCATACTCCGCTAGAGTGGGCTGTCTTTTTTTTCTTTTTTTAAATAAAAGACGTGAATAGCGAGTTTGATTTAGTTTTCACTTATTTTAAACCACTTATTTAAGTAGAGTAGACTTTGAGATTAGTATTTAGTTGAACTGGTTTTGGTTATTTTATTGGTTTTTTTATTTCTTTCTGTTTATATAATGATTATGTGTAAAGAAAAAAGTAAATTTTGTACAGTTTATCTTTTTGACTAAGAAATATTCCATATTTTGTAGGACACGGTAGTAGGTGTCCTACAAAAAGGAAAGAAGAAGCAGTGTTTTGTACTTTCTGCCGTACTAAAATTTCAAAAAAAAAAAAAAATTATTATTAATACTAAGCTTACGACCACTAGTTATTCTTTAATACAGGTTGACTATCGTTTCCATAAAGTCACTTCCGTTCCCCCACTTCCTTCCAAATTCTAGATGCTTTGCGTGTAGAGTGGCATAACTTAACGCCGCGTTTTGCCTCGTTACCATAGTGAGCAAAAGAAAATAATTTATTAAATAATTCATTTCCCCAAGTGGGAATCGAACCCACAACCTGTTGCGTTTACAATCGTATGCTAGTGCCCTTGCGGCACGACTGGCGTCAACATTATATTTTAAAAAAATTCCGACAAAAACATCAAAATCTGTTTCAAAAAGATAATTTATCTAATCTTATCCTTAACATCACTTTCCCTACAATCGGCGTAACACTACACCGGCTGCTTTAATAAAAGAAACTCATTCGTGCATCAAAACTAACCTAGCGAATATAATTGTGGCCTTTTTTTCATTTCACGCATATGACCGAAATTTTCGGAGTGAAATTTTACATTAATTTGAAATTTCGTATGGTGCTCGTCACGAAAATATACTACATGAGGTTGTGCAATAAATAGCCTGTTTTCCAATTTTCTTTGAAGCTTTACCGTCTTCAGTACATAAAGCAGCGCAACAAAGAGAATGTAGTGCTTAGACACTGCATTCTCCACATACTTTTTATAGACATGTTTGCATTTTATAGACATGTATTAAGTAGCGGAACTTAACGCCGTGCTTTGTCTCTTCAAAAGGCGTAGATGTAGATTAAGAATACGCACGAATAGAAATGTCATACGTATAAAAGGAGACACATGGATATTTGTACTTTACATTGATGTTTGTTGCGCGCTTATTTATGTCTCTTTTAGCTTCACATTTTTTGCCGCAAAGCGGGCAATTATGTGTAAAAAATTAACCAAAGTTCAAGTTTTATTTTGTTACCGGCCAGAAAATTATTTTAAGTTATTAATTCCCTCCAACGAAAATCAAACTCACAACTCATTTAAATTAAAATAAAATATAAATAAATTAAATTTAGCTTACACACAGCAGGATAGGCAAAGAGAATCTAGTGTTAACACTCCGTCCCCTACTTTCGGCCGAATTTAGGAGGCATGACGTGTTGAGTGGCGAAACACAACGCCGCTCTTTGCCCCGACACAAAATTTTCACACACACGAAATTTAAAATTATTAAATAAATATTTCATTTCCTCGAGTGGGGATCGAACCCACAACCGTCGCGTTACAGTCACACCCTTTTGACCCAGCCCCACGACGGCCTCTCATTCACTTTACATATCATTTAAATTACCTACTATTAACTTTATTTGATTACAAAATACATAAGAAGTCATATACATTTATTTATTTTTTTACTTAAGAAATATTATCTATGCATACTATTTTTTGTAATGTTATATAATTTATTTCCGTCAAATCAAAATGAGCACGTGACAAAATTGTCACGTCATGATTTAGGGTCAGAAAGCGCGTCGTTCTAATAGCTACTTGCTTCAAGCGTAACTGCTTTTGATATTTTCCATTTAAAAATATACTGAAAGAAGTTAATGTGTTTAAATATTTTATACGTAATGTAGGAGGTGGAGGGAATCTGTTGTAAGTTCAGGGGAAAGTGGAAAACTAAGTTCCCCCAATTTTCGAGACATGAATCGAACCCACACAGTCAGATCTTATGCCACTGCGCCACGGCGGTCTCTATTATATTTTATACAGCATACTTTATTATGATCTGTCATAAGTAACAAGAGGCTTCATGTTCTGTACGAAGAAAATCTTTTTAGGCGATAACTACATATAATTTATATCTAAAATATAGTATTTTTTAAATTTTGATTACATTTGTGCTCATATATAGTTACTTCAAATAAGTCCTTAACTAATTTATACAGTTTTTTGACATCCGATCTATACCTCTTAATAGTACTTGTAGCAACGTAAAATATTAATCTCTTAGTGTTTTATTTATTTTATTAATTTTCAATTTATTAAAAGCGTAAGATAAAGTGTAAAGGAAAATATTTTTTTTATTAATTTGTAAATACTAACTTGTTGTTTTTGTTGTTTTTTAAAACATTTTCTAGCTATTTTATTTATTTAACTCACAGAAATGCAAAGCTCATTTTAAGCTTCACAAACTGAAGATAAAGGTGCAGTTTTTTTATATTTTAATAACTCAACTCTCTAATACTTTTTAGAAAACATGTAAAAAAATAATTTGACTCTACTCTCTACTCTACGTTCCGCCCAACATTAGAACCATTGATCCTCATCATCTAACCATCTATTTGAATTATTATATAATATAATATTTACACGCATTTTTTTCATCTAAAAAGTTAGAAAGTTTTCCGTGTAATATGTATGTTGAAAATCTTACTATTACATAGCAATTATTGTAGAACAAATCTTAAAAACTACTGTAGACGTTACGTTACTACTGGCGACCAACAACATTGAACTTGAACTTTATATTATTCAATGTTTAGGTGGCAGTGTTAAAATCGCTGATGCCAGTGGCACAGTGGCACAAGCGCGTGACTATAAACGCGACAGGTTGTAGGTTCGATTCCCACTACGCTCTGGTAACGAGGCAAAGCATGGGATGGAAAGTGGGAAACAAAAGAGTCTTAACGAGAACGGAGTGGCTTAACATTAGGTTCCCTGGTTCCCTCTGCCCACTCTACATTATTACCTACCGATGCTTATATTAAAAATATTTCCAAAAAGAAATTTGATTCAACACCATCGTGCAAAATAATTTTCTTTTTTCAAGTAACATGTGACTGACTCACGTCAAATTACATCAGAAGGTAATGTTTCATGACATAAACAAAAGATTATTTTTTTCTTTATTTTTTAAGATGGAAGGTTATACCAGAATACTTTCCTTTTTTAACGTAACAGTATGATTTTTTTGTTTTTAGATATTTTATTTGCTTGTTTAAGTCTTCTTTTTACCCCTTATCCCAATATACTTGATCTAGCTTTAAATAATATATAATAATATTTCGGAAATTGGGCGGGAGTCCGACACTTCCGTTCCCCACGTTATCCTCCGAACTTGGAAGCGTTTGCGTGCAGCAGAACGAGGAAATGAAAATGTTAAACATATCATGTCCTCGAGTAAGAATCGAACCCACAACCTGTCGCATTTACAGTCGTAAATTTGCCATCCTACGCCACGACTGACTTTTATGTATAATAAACTTACTAACTAATAAAAATATATATCAATATTAGGTAAAAAAACAAATGAATCAATAAGCCAAAAATTTTAGGTTCATAAACGTATTTTAAGCTTATTTTTACTATAAGAAATAAAATTTCAATACAAGAAAATTGTTGAGATTAAATATAGATATAAACTATAACAATATAATACAAAATGATGTGCTGATTTAATTTAAATTGCTTTATAAACTGTACACATATTAAAAGAGAAATCTCCGTATTTACTGCTTGCACATTTTATGAGTCGCAAGATTAGGTTCATAAAGACAATACAAATAAACAATATAAATAAAATATAAACGGACTTTCCGTTTAGATTTTTTTACGTTATTTTTTTGCTTCACGCTTTATCCCGCACATAGCACGGTAAGCAGAAGGAACCTCTTATTAAGTTTCTACGTTCCCCACTTTTTACCAAATTTTCAAGCCTGTGTTGAGTGTTTTGTTACCAAAGCGAAAAAATGGAAATATAAAATAATTCATTCCCTCGATTGGGAATCGAACGCACAACTGTCGTGTTTACAGTCACGACGACCTCTGCTGTTTCGTGATTTTTTATCAGCAAAAATACAGTACATAAGTATGTGCTACTTACCCTTTTCAGCTATTTATTTACAATCTTATACGCATTGAGTTTTTATGTGTTTGTCTAACAGTTTTAAGTCGTTCATTCAATCCCTCGAGTAGAGATCGAACCCGCAACCATCAACGATCCCACCGTGCTGCAACGGTGACTTTTATTAAAAATAACCATAGGTAATTAAGTGATTGTGATTAAGAGGTCGATGGCCATCTCAAATATTGAATAGGTATATTGTCATTACGAAAATATGTTTTTTAATTCATATATCTATATCACGAGAGGGACAAAAGAGTAAATAATTTAATTCATTGATGAAGTCCGTCGTGGCGCAGACGCACAAGCGTTCAACTGTAAACGGGACGGTGGGTTCGATTCTGCCATGCCCGCCGTGTGCGTGATTACAGCGTGAAGCTAAAAAAAATATATAGTTATATTAGGTAATAAACACAAAACAAAGTTATTTAGGTAGGCAAATAAAAATAACAAGTATATATTTTGTATTTAATTAAAGGAAACTGAAAAACCTTATACAACTAATAGCTAAAGATCCCAAACCAGCTGAAATTTTGGGGGTAGTTAAAACTGACTAATTTGAAAGTGGAGCCCTTTCAGCGGTAGCGCCAAATAAAGGTACTTCTCTGTCCGGGAGGAGGATGGCTGACCATCAGAATAGTCTGGGTGCTCATGAAAGATCTTGAAATACTCTGTAAATAATATATGTAAAATTGAAGCTTGCTACTATAACGTAGTTTGCCTCAATTTCGAACAACTTTTAGGACGTCTAGCAGAAGTAAAGGCCCACTTAAAGAGCCTGAATATTTTTAACATTATTCTTAAAAACATATTTAAATACGAGCGTTTCTATTTTAACGTACCGTTGAGCGTGTACCTTAAGTTGTGGCTACCTCTGAAAGGCCCCCTTTCATATTACAGATACAATCTTAAGTGCATATTAAGATTATTAATCCTCAAAGTTTCAGCTTTGCTAAAATTACGTAGGTCTGGGGACTCTAGGATTTCAGTGTATAATGATAAATCAATAAAAAAAAATACATAAAAAAATAAATGAAAATACTAAATTAACCGAACAAAATTAAGTAGATCCAAATACATTTGATATACTCTGTCGTTACATGCTCACTTTTGTCAATATTATTTTGGCGGCTTATTATACCATGTCTAGCTGAATATTTGTTAAAATTTTAAAGTTAAATTACGGAGTCACGTATTTATTTTATTTTGCAAAACTTGACCTTGTGTATAAGTAATTTAAAGTTCATTTTTCGTTATCAATATTATAATTTGTAAATCGTTAATCACTGTACGTTTAATGAAACATTTATCGTTATAACCGATACGTTATATTTTTGTAAAGAGACCTATATAGGAAAGAGAACTAAATTTTATAAATACATGTAAATGATATATAAATTAGAATACACACATTTTTTAAGTGAAATTTAAATAAAAAAAATAAATAAAATTTATTTCTACAAAATCTATAACATATAAATTCCCTCTACCACGCTGGCTGCTTACTATAATAAACAAAAGTTGGAACTAAACGAACGCAAATATAGCTCTTAATACAACAACCACAAGGCCCAAATTACCATGTGCCAGAGCAAACTTTTTGCAATCAACGTTCTATGAAAATAATGGACTTAGAATACCCCGCACTAATCATTACTATGTGAGATATATAAAAGGAGGACCACGTACAAGTGTTATCAAATAGTAACCGCACTCGTTCGAATACAGACGTGTTCTTTAATATAAGAAAATGTACAAAATATGGATATTCATTTTGGGAACAGCGTTGGCTATGCCGAATCCAGAAATACCTGAACAGAACAATGTGGAACCTCAAGAATCAGGTAGAAGCTTGGGCAAGGAATGTACTGGAGGTATTTTCAGTCCTACCTGCATGAAAATTGGTGCAATTTCCGTATTGGAAAAGCTAAATATGAAGGAAGAGCTACATTTGCTACCTGGGATAAGCGTTGTGAAGGAATCCAAAGAAAATGACAGTAAGGCGGAGGAATTTGCAGCAGAAATGGCCAGAGCTATGCCCTCTAAGCCTGATGAGAGACTGGACAAATACCTTTTGTATAGACTTGGCAGTTATTTGGACAATCATTCGGTGAAGCTCAGGCTGTTAGATGATGGTGCTACGGAGGAAGCTAGGGCTTTGATTGGTGAAGCACGAGGCAAGGGCGGCGGCTTGGGCGGTGGCAAGAAGGGCGGTATGGGAGGATTGTTGCTTGCTGCGTTAATGATGAAAGGTACGTGAATAATTTGTTTTTGGATTATTCTAAATATTAGCAAAATTATTATTATTATTTACTGTAAAAATATTCTTTAAAAACGCTAGGCCCAACTTTTCGTAACTCTGAAGCATTTTTTTAATAAGTACAATAAATTATTCTACATATAAGACGAACGATTCCTTATGGATTTCTCAGCCTCAAAATATTAAGAGACTAAATTTGAAGTTTTTGAAAAATGTAAGTGTCATATTTTGCAACTAATATTTAAAGCTATTTTAACATACGTAAGTAATAAATAATTATATTTCAAAGTAAAACAAAACGTAGCTTCATATTTATATAGTGTATATAGTGCGAAATGACCTAATAATATCTTTTGTATAATATAAAAGTACCCTTGAATGCGAATTTAACCCATAACCATTCTATAGAAATGACAAAATAAAATACTTGAACATATAAATTTTTAAGATATGCATTAAACGTGTTCTGGATCTCTCATTTGGCGCAACAATGACATATTTGCTGTTTAAGAAATATTGCAGGAAACGCAATATTTTACTTATTTTATAGATGCAATTACATTATTGTTGCACCAAATGTCCAATATAACATACGTTACACGTAGAATGAAAAATGAAGAACGGAGTGATGTTTTTTTTTTAAATAAAGCATGAATAATTTAAAAATAAATTAGGCCTTTGTGGCGCAGGGACGTAGGAGCGCGTAAACCCTACAGGTTGTAGGTTTGGTTTCCACTAACGCGTCCAGAATTCGGAGGAAAGTGAAAACGCAGTGTTCTAACACCGGGCTGAATCTGTCTACCATGCTAGATGCGGAATACAGCGTGAAATATATACTTATAAACATATATTTATAAGTAATAATATTTTTATAGAAAAAAACCGTTCAATTCATCAAACGATAAGTTAATAACATGTTGGTAACAATCAGAGCGTAAACAAAGACATTTTGCTGTATATAATTTATATTTTCTATTAGTAGATAAGATAACTTCTTCAGATTGAGTAAATAGCCAAGTAAAAATTTAATTTCATTTACTAGCTCTTCTGTTACTTAAATACAGAAATTATGGACCCAAATATATCTAGTTCCTCCTATATAAAAAAATTAAACTAAAAATATTCAATATTGTGACGATAAACTAAAACGAAAATTTAGTAAAACGTAATTTTCATAAAGAAGCAAAAATATATTTTGTATTATTTATTATTCTTGAAAAAATATAAAGAAAAATTGAAGTTTACGTTTATTTACATATTATTATAAATGTTAGTCTATACCTTACATTGAATAATAATATTGTAAAACTATGTATAAAATCTTAAAGAGTCTTAGAGTACTTCTTAGAGTAGCTTAATAGAGCCTATAAGAATCTTCTACCATATTTTACGATTAGCCGAAAAAAACTTGTGATGCCGATTCCAAATAAACACATAAAATGGTTCTCTTTCTTCTTACCAGATCGGAGAAATAAAAAAAACCCTTGCGTTGGAATAGAACCCGAACAGTTGCGCTAACAGTCGGACACTATACAGCTGCGCCACTATAGCCTTATACCGACAAATACAAAAACACAAAAAAATCTATAGAAAAAAATAAATTTCTCTTAATCTTCGAGAAATTCATCTGATATAATCATTTTATTAATCTATTTATCTGATTTTAGACGTAATGGGAAGAAAATTGCATTTTAATGAACACACGTTTATAATCGAGTTGTATGGAAAAACTGTTATCCATTAACTTTCCCGCTTATGAAAGCTATATAATATTATAGTGAGCGTTTATCGATTCTGTGATAATCTGTTTTGTTGTTGATATTGTATATACTTTGAGAGGGTTGCCTATTCAAGTCTTGAGTTACTTGAGGTAAATATTTGAATCGTACAGTCACTTTGTTGAAGACCTGTTTTTATTTGCGTTTGTTGGTATAAAATCTAGTTTTATGTACTAAGAAATAATGAAGTTTCAATAATGAACAAATTTGAACTTGAAAAAAAAATGGTTTACATTGAAAAAAAAAGGTTTTTTTTCCGCTTCACACTGTATCCCATACGTACCAGGGTAGGCAGAGAGAACCTGGAAACCTAGTGAATAAGAATGTCTTAACGACATTCTGTTCCTATTAAGATCCGTTGCCAATTTTCCGCCAAATTATGGCAGCATGGCGTATAACGTAACTCAAGCATATTATAATAAATAACTAACTTACAGGGGAAATTCAAAATTATATTAATAAAATAAATATTGGGGGATGTAAAACTATTTTTTATAAGAAATATCATTACTTAATTTAAATAGTATTGAGAATTTGAAATAAAAATTAAAATAAATTATTATAATTTGAAAAAGGATTTATTTTATCATTTCAATTGGGATCAATTTTGATATTATATTTATTGTAGATCCCTAATGTAGATTAGACATTATTGAAAAAAAAACAAATTTAATTTTATAATTATTTAATGAAATGAAAGAGAAAAAGCTAAATGTATGAAAATAAACAAATATATGCCGATTAGAAAATATCACTACGGTCAAGGCCAGCCACTGCTATTTTCATAAGTTGATAAAATGGCTATAAGTGAAACGTAAACATTAAAAGTAATTGGTTCAGAGACTTTAAAACTATACATTTTACGCTCTTTCCACGTAATCTGAGATTATTAATCTACAATGTTGATAGATTGTAAGATAACTTGAAAGCTTGTAACGAATTGGAACGATTATATCAGAATGATCTATATAAGAAAAAATGTATGAAATTTAAACATGGTGAACTTTCTTGTTTTAGTCGAAACCCTAATGTTACTTACGTACAACTAAAGCTTAGTGTCTTGTCACACTATTCTTTTTTCTCTTCTTATCGAAGTATAGCTTTAGAAATAACATATCAGTAAATATTATTAATAAAACCTTGAAAATTAAGTTATAACATTGCAAAATCGTTTCCAAAAAAGACACTCCGTTATTCATCTCGCATTATCCACCATAATTCGAGTAGTTGCACGTTGGATTTACTGAAAAAGGATAGGATTTACTGAAAGAGGACCACATAACCGATGAAATGAAAAGAATTAAAACACTACCATTCCCTCGAGTGGGAACCGAACCAATATCATCGAGTTTACAGACAAATGCACCACATAAGTCTCATTGGTAGCATTCTAAACAAAAAATATATTGTGTTGATTGTCTTCGTTTCGAATAATTTTTGTGTATTTACTGTTACAGTTCACTGAATCGTAAAATTCCTCAATTCTCAAATCTACTTTTGACAAGATATAATCATTTTCTATAACCACAAAAATGCTTGTAAACCAGTGATGTTAATGTACTATAACGCTATATACTATTTGGTTTAAGTGAAGTTCCTTCGGCTTCCGTCGCGGGCCGTGGTCATATGAAAATTTTATTTTACTAATCTTACTATATATTATAAATTTGAAAGATTGTGAGGGTGGATGTCTGTTCCACTTTTACGCAAAAATTACTTAATGGATTTGGATGAAACTTTATACAGTTATATAGCTTATACATGAAAGTAATACATAAACTTCAATTTATGTAAAGATTTTATATTTTTGGTTATAATTTAACAAAAAGCTTAAGCAGGCGAAGTTTGTGTGGTGAACGTGTTTCAGTTGCTAGTAACAAACATCGTTGTTATCAATTATGCTTACGAATATGATACATTCTAAGTGACTCATGTAGTCGATAGTCGATCTAACACAAAAATATTTTTTCCATTCAACTCTAGTGCGTTGAGCCAAACAACACCTATAATATTAGTAGGTATACATTTAAAAAATACATTAAAATTTAAAGAAATAAATATTATTGCTTTTATTTAAATTTGCCTTAATTTGATAATTATCAAGATTTTAAAAAGGTTTCGTTTCATGTAATAGAATAAAGTTTATGTTAGCATTTTTATATATCATAGCGCAAAGCCGTGAACAGTGCGCTTTATTTCATTGTTTTTGGGGAAAATCTATTTATCCTTTTTTTAATATACTAATTGTTTAGTTTAGTTTAGTTTCTTTATTGCAAATTGAAGAAAACAATGTTTTTTCAATTATAATTATATTAATTATTTTCAATGTTAACCGTATGTTAATACATCTTGACGTTGTATCCCGCTTGTAGGAGAGCTTCGATCCCAACTTTCCGCCTTTAAGAGACATTGCGTATTGAGTGGCGGTATCCGTAGCCGCGCTTAGGCTTGTGTCCAGAGCAACAAATTGAAAATGAAATATTCTCCCAAGTGGTAATCGAACCCACAACTGTCGCTTTTACAATGAGATTCCTTGTCCTGGTGCGCCACAAAAGCGTTTTAGTTTATCTATATATGCGTATCAGTGAAAACATACCCAACACAGTTTTTAAGTTTTTATTACATTACACAAAACAATGCAAAATCTTAACTCGACTTACATTAAACTATATATTGTCAGTTAACAGTCATTGCGTTTTGAGTGACGGAATTTACACGCAGTATCCCGCATTTATATGCGGGATACAGCGTGAAAACAGGGTAGGCAGAGAAACTTTAATTTTAAGACAGTCGACTCTCCACGCTCTACCTTTTACGATACACTGATTGTTTAATGTCGAAACACTATGCTATTATCTTATCACCAAAACGAGAAGTGAAGATAATTCCCGGGAAAAGGAATCGAAACTACACCATACCATCGCGTTTACAGTCGGTAAAAATACTAAGTTATTAAAATAATAAGGTTTCAGGTTATATTTCATACATTTTCTTAAAATAGTCCCAATTTATTAATAGATAAATTTACTATGAATATATTTTATTTCCAGGTACACTCATGTCGGTTGGACTTGGCGCTCTAGCTTTGCTTGCTGGTAAAGCCTTAATGACCGCGCTCATGTCACTCCTACTATCTGCTATTATCGGCCTGAAGTCTCTTACCAGCGGAGGAAAATCAACAACTTATGAAATCGTATCTAAACCTGTATATACTCATTCTCATTCTCACTCGACCGCCCACGAGGACGTCGGTGGTTATGGACATTCTGGGTACGGTAGGAATTTGAAGGCTAGAAGGCGTTAATATACTAAATATTGTTCAAAATAATTGTTAATTAAAAACCTCCGACACAAAGCCTCTATAAAGTAAACCAAAAAACTAGAGAACTGACAATCTTCAACCAGCTAACTATAGTTTCTTAAATCGTGGCTAAGAGCACCCTCGAATAAGTCGCTTTTCCATCCGTTCCGTTCGTCATCCGTTTAGGAGGTACGATGCCGCAGACAGACATATTCTGTTCCACGTCAAATTCTGACCACGTCAAATTCTGTTGTTTTCGGGGCTTAAAAAACAAAAAATACTTTCCAAATAGATTATGCTCTTTTTATGTTTTGTGTATTTCTATTTGTTACATGTTGTTTTGTGTAATTTATTTTGTATGAACGTTTGTGTGATTTATTTATTGTGTAAGTGTGCTTTTTCTTATTTTATTTGCATTGTATTATTTTATTTATTATAAATTGAGTTTTTTTTTTGGTATTCTACGTATTGCATTTATTTATTTAATTTATAATTTATTATTATGTAATAAAATATGTACAAATCTCCAGGAAATAGAGTATGTTCGTGTGTTACGTTGTTAATTTATTTAATTTATTGTTAGTAATTAAGTCACACGCTTACTTTTCGCTCATTTATTTTCAATAAATTTGAATATCCTTTTTTATATTATTTAATAAAATATGAACATATTTTTTACAATATAATAAATACATAAAACTATGTGTGCTTTTTAAATATTTATATTTTTATGTTATTACTTTTTGACATATATATGTTTAGTAATGTTTTATTATTAATATAAATTATATTATTTAAATACAAATGTGATGTAAATAAAGTATGTATAATAATAATTTTAATCTAATTTATATGAAATATATGTAATTTTGAGTACTTATATGTGAATTATATGTAATTATATATTATTTTATTATAGTGATCTTATATATATTTATAAATTAATATAATATTATCTACCTCTTAATGTGATTTGCGACTGATATTTGTATTTATCTGCTGTTTGCACAATAAAATTTTAAATAAACATATATTTGTTTTATTTCGAAACATTTTTTTTATTATAGTAGTTTGTAGAAACAAATTGAAGTTACATTTTCCTTAGAACCTATTACTATTAAATATTACAAGGTAATTAAATAAAAATAAAATAGATTATATGGTGATTTTTTTTAATTAAATTCAACATTTTACTAAATATTTCGTCGTTTACAATGTCTTATAATGGAACATGTCTTACAATATTTCGAGGAAATGAATTATTTATTTAAAATTATATTTACATTTCTTCGCTCTAGTGTTGCGCGGCGTTAAATTCCGCCATTCAGCACGCAATGCCTCCAGAATTCGTTCCCACTGCCTACGCTGCTGTGGCGGTATAATGGGTAAGGCCGATTTTAATTTTATAAACAAATCTTATTATATGGGTTAAAACAAGTAAAAAAATATTACAGTATTTTAAAATGTGTGACACCATAACTTATTTTATTTAATTATATATAGTTACTTAATGTACATTAAAATAGCAAAAATCAAATTAATTTATAAACTGTTATTATGTTATTGTTCTGTTTCTCACTTTCCGACGAAATTATGGTACAATTTCAATATTTCATTCTCTCGATTGCGACTCGAACCCACAACCGACGCAAACAGCGTATTGTCAGAAGCTTTATCACTCT
>DWAN01001782.1:0-16763 GCA_018230445.1 Heliconius hewitsoni | reverse complement strand
GTCGCCTCTTACGACACCACCATTACCAGGATGATACTATTATAGGGATCACACGGCAAAAACTTGTAGGCTCGATTCCGATTGGTTTTATTATTTTATTTCTTCGGTCTCGTAACGAGACAATACAAAGCCAACATATAATGTCTCGAGCATGAGGCGGAAAGTGGGGAACAGAAGAGTCTTGATGGGGACGAAGTATCTTAACACTAGTTTCCCAGGTTCTCTCAGCCTAACCTGTATGTTTAAACACTCCGTTCTCCACTTTCCGCATTGCATGCTAAGTGGCGGAACACAACGCAACGATTTTTTTAAATTTAATTCGTGCGAAAATAAAATATTAAATAAAACATATTTTTATTTATTTCTTATTAACAAAATATATGTTCTGGTAAATGCCAATGCAAATTTAGATACAAATTTCTATTTACATTTCCATATCAATCATGAATCAATCACAAAATCACGTTGTGCTTATTTTGAGACTAATCGATAAATTATGAGACCGAAACTATAATGAGGCCAGTCGTGGCGCAGGGGCACAAAGTGTGAGTGTAAACGCGACAAGTTGTGGGTTCGATTCCCTCTAGAGAAAATAAAATATAAAATACATATTTTCATTTCGGATGGCGGATTTGGCGAGGTAAAGCGCGGCGTTGAGTTGAGTAACAGAGTGTCGTAACATTAGGTTCCTTCTGCCTACTCTAGTGTCTGAAGCTGCCTGAAAGCAGCCTGCCTGCTGCCTGGAAGCCTGAAGCTGAAAAAAATATTTTAAGTAAATCGGTGTATACGTAAGCCGAACCAACGAACCGTCATAGGCGCGAAAGTTTTAAAACCGATTAACAGTCCTTCTGAGCGACTGAACACCGTTACATAATGTAATGTATGCAAAGTGATATAATTATAAATGTATTGTCGGATATTTACACTGTACATATTATTTTGTTTTAAATGAAATATGAACTGACCAGGTCTTGGATTCGATTCTTATTTGAGAGAATGATATATTTAACTAGACAACGTTTAGTTAAAGTCAGCCGCTCAACACGCATTTCTTCGAACATTTGACGGAAAGTGGGAAACGGATTTGTCTTATTATTCCCCAGGTTCCCTCTGCCTACTCTACTATGTGCAGGATTAAATACTGTTTTTCTTTGTTGTCTAGCGAAATCATCGTGGCAGAGCGGCACAACGTCACACTGTTAATGCGATAGTTGTGGGTTCGATTCAAATTCGAGAGATAAATTATTTTAATTCCTTATTTTGATAATAAAATAAAGCGCAGCGTTCGTCACTCGACACATAATATCTCAAAAATTGGAATGTGGAAAATGGAGAGTCTTAGCACTAGGTTCCCTTTGTCTATCCCGATATATGCAGAATACAGCGTGAACCTATAAATATATCAAATAGTAGTATACTAGATTAGTTATTTTCAAATATTAAAATCAATCTACAGAACATAAATAACAGTTATTATTAAAATTGTTCTCATACGTTACGACTATTAGTAGCGATTAAACAATATAAGCCATTTATTTAATTATTCATACATAACATAAGACATAAACGAATATTATTGATTGTAATCATGTTTTCATAATACCATAAACGAGTTATTGCCCGTGGCTTCGCCTCCGTGGTCAAGTGAAAATACCCAATAGTTGTGTATAATACATAAAATGTGGGTTCGATTCCCACTCGAGTAAACGAAATCTTTATTTAAATTAATATTTTCATTTTTCGCTTCAGTTTCTAGGCAAAAGCAAGATATTAAATTCCGCCACTCAACACGCAATGCCTCAGGAATTCTGCGGAAAGGGGATAATGGAGCGTCTTAACACTAGGTTCCCTCTGCTTACCCTGCTGTGTGCGCAACATCGGGAGCCGATATTTTTTTTAAGTTAACTAATTCTTTTGGATTCTTGTAATATGTATTTAATTGTATATGTAGGTAAGATTAGTTTCTAATAATGCCAAAGGTGATTAACAATATTTACTACTTTACGCATTATTAGCACTGTTACTCTCCTCTTTTAACATCTATTCTATATTTGTGTACAATAAATTTTCTTCATTCGTTTTCCATACAATGTACGTGACATTAGTAAAAGTGAATTGTGCTCAATTGGCACGCTCGATGCAAATGAAGAACTCTTTCTTAAATTTTAAGCTTAAATGAACTTAAATTCCATATCTTAGATTTATTACATATTTTGTAGTTACAAGGTTAAATTGTTACAAGTCAACCAAATAAAGACTAGTTAGATAATACGATCCGTGTGTTCGATCCGTATATTAGATAATAGATACACAAAAATACTACTTTTCCAAATAAGACTCGAACCTACAACCATCGCATTTACTGTCACTGCGCCATAACAGCAAACAATTTTCATATTTATTTAAATATCAAAGGTACTACAGGCATCAAACTTGATAAAGCTCGTTCAGATCTTCACCAACTTTACAGAACTAATAATTTTGTTTGAATACATTAACATAGGTATACCTCGACTTACTTTAAATTTATTTCTTGACTTGATTTCAGTGAAAACACTTTATTGGGTTGGTTCCACGATTTTGTCTAAATAAAGTTGACAGTGGGAAGATTATTGAATTTAGCTGCATTGTTCGTGGATTCAAATGCGCGGAATATATGGTATTTGTAAAATTTTTACTTAAAAAAAATATTTAAATTAAATCACACTGTATCCTGCAGACAGCAGCGTAAGCAGAGGGAACTATGGTTCTTTTAACCGCATCTACAATTTGACACTTCCTACAGAACTGTACAACGATGTCATCCGATTTCATCATTCCTTTCATAATTTTATTCAAAAAAAGTCCAACCATGACCCATATTAAAGAACGCCAGATAGTCCAAAATGCTAAGAAAATTACTATCAAATAATTTTACGTATATACTTGTTCTCATTGTAAATGTATGACAAAAATGTGACAGCGTTTTAAAAGGGATGTTTTGGCTCGAATTCAAGTTTTGCTTTAAAAATTTTGCAAATATCTGTCGTGTTGAATATATGATGCATTTTTGTATAAGATAGTAATATAATGTATGAAGGTCTTGATAGTTCAGTGGTGAGGTACCAGGATATACTATACAGCAAACAATAAATAAATGTAATTAATCTTTTTTAACGTGTTGCCGCTGTTATAATTCCATATTTTTCTTCACTCTGTATGTATTTTTGAGGCTGTTGACGATTGTAAGATTTGTTTCACCCTTTTATATCTCCGCTCTGTTAACAATACATAGCGCAGCAATGAGTTTCACCACTCAACACGCAACATCTAAAATTAGGCGAATCTTGGAGAACGAAGTGTCTACATTAGGTTCCTTCTGCCTATCCTGCTTAATGAGGAATACAGTGTGAAACTAAAAAAAGTCATAAATGCCTTTAGTTGTCATTTTAAGATTCCGTACAACAAAAAGAAGAAACGAAACCTTTATACGGTCACTTTGTTGACTGTCTGTCCTCTGAAATTGGGCAAGAAGTGAGAACTTGGAGTACAAGTAAAGGAAAAACCCAAAAAGCGAGAAGTTACAGACATTTCAGACAAAAAATCAAACGTCCGGAAAATTAAGCTTTCCAACTGTTATAAATGGTGCTTCCCATTGACATGCAATCTTGAAATTGATACGGAACCCTCGTTATGGGAACCCGACTCGCATTTGGCAGTTTTTTTAATATTTTGTGAAAGTTTTCCATAAAATACTTACATCATTTTATACTTTATACAGAAACAGATTGTAAGGCACATCGTTATAAAATAACAGTCTCGTAAAGCTTTGGCACTTCCTTTCACTTTGTTAGTGTAGAAGTTTTCACTTATTCTATGTATAGTAAGTTAAGTTTAATAGTATCTTCGTATTTAACGCCATGATGACACAGTGTCTGGTTGTAAAACTATAGTTGTGGGTTCACACACTGGAAAAAATAATAAATTATATTTAAATAAATAAAAACTTTGCTTCTCTGTTTTTAGTTTCGATTCTTATACACTCTAAATGAAAAATATAAATTAAAATATAAGTTTAAAAAATATATTTCTATTTTTTCGTTCTGGTGCGAGGTAAAGCGCGGCATTGAGTTCTGCCACTCAACGAGAAGGAAGTGTCTTAACACTAGGATCCCTCTGCCTGCCCTGCTGTGTACTGGATACAGCGTGAAGCCATATACCTAACCTGAGATGTTATATGGTTATGACCGGCAGATTTAATATATTCGCGTGTTTTGAGTTAAAATTGGATATCGTTTAAATACTTTCCCAGTAATTTTGAAGCTTTTTGATCCGATAGCAATAATTTATTCCCTACTTACAAATACCACAAATGTATCTAAACAAATAGTCGAAGATGCAGCCGAAGAGTTGCTTTTCGATATTCAACAGGCGCCCATAATAAAACATATATATTTCCAACTCCAAGCAACATTTCTCAAACTCAAAACGTAAATGGAAAACCGACGTACGAACGATATATATATATATGTGACATGTTTTGACAGGTGTATCACATTCACAAGTTTAAACGTATCGCCGTATCACTTTGCATATTTTAGAGTCGTTTGAAATACTCGCTGGTATCCTTCGAGACGGATGTGGATCTTTTATATGAAATTTAACTTTTAAACTATGAGAACGATGTCTTTGCTTTGGTGTTGTTATGGTGCAATTTATAGTGTTATCTTCAATTTCTAGAATATACTTTGATGGCGGCAGTAGAATTTGATTAGGCCTTAGGATGTAGGAGCTTTTACAGTACAGGCAAATATTAAAATTCATGTAAAGGGGTTCCTATATTTTAAAAGCATCATAGGCATTAGAGGCCGCCGTGACTGAGCAATACACTGTCTGATTTTTTACAAGCAACGATTATGGATTCGATTTACAAGTGAGGTAATAATGAATTATTTTCATTTTCTTGTGCATTAAAATGTCTCGAAAATTGGACGGAGTGGAGAGCATAGTTTTACCAGTAGGTTTCTCCAGTCGCGTAGCTAAAATATAATATGACGCAAGTATTGATACCTACTTCTACTGCATTTTTCCTTTATTCTTGCATTAACAAAACCTAATACAATGCTAGTAAAAAAATGTTCTTCCTCACGAAAACTTCAATAAAAACAGGTGACGTCACAATTATTTCTAATTTAATTTCGCTCACCCAAAAGTGTTGCAAATCGTCCCAAACTCAAAAAGGGTCGAGCTAAATATAGGCTCTTTGCGATCTCACGTAATTCTGGCTGAAAGTGAACAACACCTTTTACCTTTTGTTTAAGAAACAAATGTTTCATGGGATTCTTGTAGGCTCAACTCAGAAATGTGGGTGGATATATTCAAAATATGACCAAAATTATTAGGAAATTACTCTTAAATATAATATAGCTATAACTAATTGTTGAATCAAAAAAGACTATAAGCCTTTATCTTTTTTCAATAACTATGTAAATATTAATGTTTTATTTACAAAAAGAAATCATTTTAGAGAAATATTATTGTGGACGAGGCGAAAGAGGTATGTAGAGACCGTAGCGTTTGGTGCTCGGTTCTCTCTGACTACCCCTCTAGGGATAAAGTGTGAAGCTAGTTTATTTTAGTTTAGTTTACAAATATTATTTAAGCGACAATTTCGTATCTTCCAACTGTGACATCATATTTATATAAACAAACACGTAAAACGAGCGCTCTACACCTTATTCAGAAGAGTTTTGGAAATTATGAAAATGACATACTACAGGACCATTAAACAGTATTTTAAATGGCACATCCATGTGTTTTTTATTATCGTGAAGAAATCTCCCTTCGGGTACACTTCCTATGTGGAGATTCGAGCAGATTATGTGAGATGTGTGGGCAGTCTGTACCACCTAATAAAATATCACGTTGGTCTTGTCGACCGTCCACATCATATATCCTAATAAATGATATATATATATATGTGTGTGTGTGTGTGCGTGTGTGTGTGTGCGTGTGTGGGTGTGTGTGTGTGTGTGCGTGCGTGTGTGTGTGTACACACACACACACAAAGTGTGATATCATATGAATAACTATTTCTGCAGCGCACGCGCTTAAAGCAATTCGGTGGCATTCCTTATTATTATTATTTCGTTATTTAAAGCTAACTAAAACTTACACCGCAATATTATATAGCCTATAGCACTTCTGAAGAATGCAGCTTTCATATAAGACAAAAAGAAAGTAAATCGGACCAGTAGATCTAGGGATCTTAGCGCTTAAACAAACAAACAAACTTTTTCGCTTTTTCATATTAGTATATATTGATTTCCCCGATTGAGCTTCAAACCTACAACTGTAAAAGTGAGGAGCTAGCCCGCTGTGACGTCATTTTATAACACATAAAAATTTGATACAGACGATGACATATTTATACCAATAAGTATAAATCGTCAAAATATAATCTAATAAAACTACCGATAACTATATAAAGTACCTACATACATATTTATAGGTATTTATTTGCAAGATTACATAAGTGCCTCCGTGGCGCAATCGGCTAGCGCGTTCGGCTGTTAACCGAAAGGTTGGTGGTTCGAGCCCACCCGGGGGCGATGTTTTTTTACTTTTATAAATTTTATATTTCTATTTGAGGCCGTCGTGACGCAACAGCACGGAGTCCGCCTGTAGCCTAGCATGTGGGTTCGACTTACTTTCTCTGGGAGATTCCCGGGGAATGAACAATTTTTATTTCCTCGCTCTGGTAACAAGGACGAAGCGCGACGTTGAACATCGTCACCCATCATGCAATGTCGTTTTGTATAAAAACTTCTTTTTCGATAGTAGACAAATTTCGAGGAAAATTTTGTATGAAAATATTTTTTTTTCGGTTTCATGCTGTATAGGCATCCATGCGGGATACCGCGTGTAGGTAGTACGGTAGGCCAATGAAGCTTGTGTTAAGACACTCTGTTTGGATTAAGACACTTCGTGTTAAGTGGCGAAACTCAACGTCGCGCTTTGCCTCTTTTTATTCAATAATTTATTCCCCCGAATGAGAATCGAATTCATAACCTTCGCGTTTACAGTTGCACGCTTGTATTCCTACGCCACGACGCGACGGCCTCATAATATACATATTATGTTTCTAATTATTAAATATGTATGGTTTATATGCTGAAATTAATTAAATTATCTTAAAAAAATAACCACAGGCTTATTGACGATACATCAATTATTTAATTGTAATGGAAATTGGATACAATAATTAATTCAGTATAAAAGCGATTATTAATGTATTGTATTATAAGGATGTCGTGGTTCGGTGGAGCGGCGTGTCACTGTAATAACGATGATTATGGGTCCAATTCCCATTCGGGGACATATATTTAAATTATTTACGATTCTTCGCTCTGACAGACAAAGTACGGTGTTGAGTTCCGCCGTAACCTCGTAATACTTTGAAAATTGGGAAATGAAGAACTTAGTGCCTCTACTGCCTACCCTGAAAAGAATAAAATATCAATGAATAAAAAATATTACATTATTCATTATTCATTGATATTTTATCCGTAAAACTAAGATAAAAGTAAAATAACCTGGACACTGAACTAACTGAATATAGCGCAAATCCTTTATTATAATCCAATACTTATTAAAATTTTAAAACTCAAGTTGTCTTTGAGCTGCTTTTATGAAATTTTCAGAGCTTACTCTATATAAATGTGAGAAGTTTTTGTATTAACTTGTGGAAAAAATCATCAGTATTTTATTTTCGCTACAAACCGAAAGGTATTGTTGACCTTCCTAAAATACGATTTATTTATATATATAAATATATA
This sequence comes from Heliconius hewitsoni, assembly GCA_018230445.1. Lineage (NCBI taxonomy): Eukaryota > Metazoa > Arthropoda > Insecta > Lepidoptera > Nymphalidae > Heliconius > Heliconius hewitsoni. Next base: position 8,946 of record DWAN01001782.1, on the reverse strand, counting down.
CATATATGTATATCGAAATTTATAAATTTCTAAATATCAGCAACTAGTGATAATAGTTGAACATAGCGTTGCGTGATTTTTTTTCAGCCTCACGCTGTATGCCGCATATAGTAAGGTAGGTAGAGGGAACCTACGTAGTGTTGAAACACTCCATTCCCCACTTACAAAACAAGGAAAAACTTAACGCCGCGCTTCACCATATTGCCAAAGCGAGGAAATGAAAATATTTAATATTTCATTCCCCCGAGTGCTAATCGAACCCACAACCGTCGCATTGCATTCACGCCGCGGTTGTCTCTCAGCGCCGCAACGGCCTCAAGTATTATAATAAAGGAAAAATGTTGTATTAGATAAATTGCAGTTAAAACTTAAATTACATTTGCTCAAAGCTTCTGGGATTCGTTAAATGAAGAGGAATAAAATTCTGCATTTTACTACACTCGACTCCTTTAGGCCTCATAAAGTCGGCTTGTATTAAATAGCCTCCTTGCTTTTATTAAAAGATAAGTGGTGGTGTGTTTGAGAAATTGCTTTCTAACTCATTCCTCATGTTTGGAGATTATAATTTAACTGTAAAGTACTTTGTGTGGGATTGTGATTTGAGTTTTTAATAGATATTGTATTGTATTAGACGACTTGTGCTATGTCGGTTCATTTTTCATTTTGATTTCCTTTTTTTTTAGGTTTGAACTGATAATATAATATTTTTTATTCAATGTTATGTTTTTTGTTTGTTCATTTTAAAGCGTCGTTCTTTTAGCTTCGACTGTTTCTAAAAAGCGCTGATTCGAGTCCAGCTACGTTAAAAGGTTGATATCTTTTCCAAAAAAATTCGATGTATATTGTCTAATAGCATTTTAAAAATGTTTAAAATAAAACTTTTGAAAAGAATATTGAACATACATATATAATTATGTATATATGTATGTTCAATATTCTTATTAATTATACTTAAATATTTATATAATGACGTGATAAAACAATTTTAGAGTGTACAATGTGTTGAGTAAATTAATAATACTTGTGTCAAGCGTGAATCGTTAATGAATATTAATTAATTCATCATTGCTAATTGAAAGCTGTCATTTATTTGCATTTTATTCACAAACAAAATTTTACACGCCACTACATTATTTACATCGAATCTGTCACAGTTTTACTGGAAAAAAATATTTTTCATCAAATCAGCCTATTCGGGTTCACTACTGGACATAGGCCTCCCCCAGTTTGCGCCAGAGCCCTTGATCTGATCTCGGATTTGAAGCCTCGCCTCTTGTAAGCTCACCCAACATAAATAAGTTGTAACAAGCGTTACAAGAATTCCGACGTAGCTTGATAAGAACATATAGTGTGTTTTAGTGGTCAGAATGCTTAGATAGTTTCTAAGAGGCGCGGGTCTCACTATGTTAAAATTTTTATACGTGTTCTTATTGCATTAAGTATGTGCGAGACAAATGATAATGAGATGAATAACTCAATATCATACCACCAACCAACCGATTTCGATGTTTCTTTTTTTATGATGATGAAAGTTTAGTTAGAAAAAAATTACAATTTTTCTTAAGCAACTTGACACTCGCATTGCTGAGTAGGTAGGTAAACGGAACCCCTAGGTAAACGGAACCTAGTGTTAATTTTGAAACATTACTTGTAGGGTGACGAGACTCAACGTCGCGTTTTGTTCAGAACTGGGAAATGAAAATATTTTTAGGTTTTAATAATTTCCCTACGGGCATCGAACCAGCTATCGCTCTTAAAATCAGATAGTTCTACCGCAAAGCAATGTAGTTTTTATAGTTTTTTAGAAGTATTAGCGTGAAATCAGCATTTTTAGCATAGCATTGTGGGCAAAGAGACAAGACACGTCCTTCGTTGGTCCTCCAATCTTATTTGACATATTTTTTTTAGATACGCAATACAAGTATATACGTGGAAAATATGGGGATACCCTCTCGTTACGGAACGTTACCATAAAGAACGCGTCTACTTTACGGGTAAACATATTATTTACGTAAGAATATATAATTACCATAAGCATTATGAATAATTTTTAAAAACTGAATTTTGAACTGAAACAGCTATCAGCTTTAAAAGTAAAAATTTACTTTTAAATTGACTTCTTTACAATTTAAAAATATCTGTAATAGTAAAAAATTAAATAAAATATGTTTATTTCGCGATATATTTTTAAAATGTAAATGAAAAGTTAATATTGGAAGTAATAAAATTAATTTCAATTTCAAGAAAATTTGTGTACATATAAGCAATACAAGCATTTACGAAATTTAACGTGCACTTGCTTGGTATCCTAAAAACGTGAATCTGTGCGAGAAACTTTTAAACTTGAAAAGAATAACCAAACCTAACCAGTACTTAATAACCAAATATCCAATTCCTTGCAATTACTTAATAGTTTACTGGGGGAAAAACAAGATAAAGAATATAACGGACTATAATATTCTTAATATTTTTTCATGACGCCATCGTAGCGCACGGGCACAAAGTGTGACTGTAAAATCGACTCGTTGTGGGTTCGATATTCAGTTGAGGAGATGAAATATTTATTTAAATTTATATTTCCATTTCTTCGCCCTGGTGTCGAGGCAAAGCGCAGCGTTGAGATCCGCCACGCTGCGGTACGATCCGTTATAAAAAATATATATGAAATATTTTGCATAAACTGCTGTCCCAAAGAATAAAGTTGCATAAAATAAATTTCTAAAATCTTCAAGATAAGCATTTAAAAGTTTATAATTGATACTTCTAAAAAAAAGAACTATTGTTCTCTTGAACTTTTTAAATGAAATTATAATAAGGCTAAATATTTTTTTCTGTTATATTTACCCGTTTTTCATATTGTATAATATATAAGCACGAATGTATTACAAATAGAAAGGATTACACTAAAGTAGTGACATTCGAATCCACCACAATCCACAATAATCCACAATATTTAATTTCTTCAAATGGGAATCGAATCTCCAACCTCTCGTGTTCACAGGCGCACGCTTGTGACCCTGCATCACGAATTTTAAAACTATAATATTTAAATATAATCGTTTTCTGTTCGAGGATCGAACACAGAACCATCGCGTGTAACTATTATATTACGTTATTAATATATAAAATAATGTTATCGCTGACATTAATACATTTTTATTTTACGTTCAAGTAGAGCAAGCGTCCATCATTTACCTCATTCCGTAACACTCCATCAAACTGAAAGAAATCGAGGGAAAGTCTATTCGTCAACGAAATAGCTGTATTTTGTCTCTATTTTCGATCGACGTAAGTGAGACTTCTTTTTTAGCGTCACTTTGTGTTCCGAATATAACAGAGTATTTTGTGGAAAATATTCAACGTAAACGATTTTAGTTATATTTCGAGTGTCTTAATTTTTTTGCGAGTTTGATTCCTAATCATTCATTCAACACGAAATACCTCATAAAATTGGTGAAAATTGGGAAATGGAAAAAATTACTTAATGGGGCCGGAGTGCCTTTAAGTTAGGTTCCCAATTTTCCAATTTGTACCCTGAGTACGCTGTGTGCGTGATATATGCATGAAACTTAAAAAAACATGTATATTTTTACGTATTTCCAAGAAATAGTTGACAAACAGATATTTGATGTTTTCCTATGGGACTTTCCATACGCAACTCTACATTAAATTTTTGCATATTGACTCCAGCAGCGTCTTCATACTAGTTATATGCTACGCGAGAAAAACGTGAAGTTCCTACTATTAATAGAAAAATCAATATCCCACAGGCCTTCATTAAAATACATTGCGATTCGCAAATGAGATTCAGTTTTCTGAGCGTCTCGAAGGGATTTAGAAGAGTGACATTTTCTTAATACGTCACCCTCGTATTCTAAATTTATGTACATCTTGTTATATCCATTAATTGAGTGTGTAACCGACACTACCATTTTTTATACTGTGCCCTTAAAGGGTTCCCTTGGGATAACTGAAAAAAAATTGCACAGAACGTAAGCTGAAATTGTAATTTTTATTTTAATAAAGGAAAACATTCACTTTTTGTTGAAAAATCTTATTAAAACAACAGGTTTTCTTACTCCATGTTTAGGTAATTGCAAATAAAGTTAAGTATTTAGTTCCTAGAATATCAGGAATCGTGTAAGATTTAAAAATTGGCGATGTCTGGTTGTAAATGCGATAATTTTAAGTTCCGTCCAATAGAGTTAATTATTTTCAAAGTTCAAAGGTAAAAAGAAAACACTGTAGAAAACATCAAACTTTGAGTGACTTTCTAGTCTATTTCTTATTAATGATTCTGTCAGTATCTGAATAGGTTATTTCTGTCAATAATAAAAAACGGATTAAATTAAGTGAAACAATCTGTAGACCTCCTCCTAATATCAATAATACTTGTTAAAAATTAAGTTTTTTTTTAAATAAAAAACAATGTTTCGCCCCCGGGTGGGCTCGAACCACCAACCTTTCGGTTAACAGCCGAACGCGCTAGCCGATTGCGCCACGGAGGCTCATACAGATACTTATAATTTTATGTATTATATTTAAAATGTAGCGATAAAAAATAAAGTATGAAGTCGCAGTAATAGCGAAATGACGTAAAATATGAGTCCGCTGTTTAAAATTCGTCTTCAAGAATGTTTTTTTTCCTCTTTTTCATGTTCTGTCCATGGGAGGGATATCCCGGGAAGCCGTAGGATACGATGGCTGGATGTTGATATAGTACATTAGAGTCAATGGATATTTACATTTCCTGAAAAATATAAAAATAAAAAGCAGGCCAGTCGTGGCGCAGGGGCTCAAAGTGTGACTGTAAACCGACTGGTGGTAGATTCGATTACCCCAAATGAAATATTTATTAAAAATATATATTTATACTTCGTCGCTCTGGTGTCGAGGCAAAGCGCGGCGTTGAGTTCTGTCACTCAACCCGTAATACCTCCAAAATTCGGAGGAAAGTGGAGAACGGAGTGTTTTAATACCGGGTTCCGTGCTGTGTACGGGATACAGCGTGAAACTGATTTTAGTAAAAAGTTCCAGTTGCAGAAAAGACCCATCTTTAAATGACTTTCAGTCTTTTGTTACTAATGGAAATAGTCAATGCTACTAATGGAAATGGCCTCCTCCTTATATCATTTATACTCTAACAAAAATTAGGATTTTTTTTAAATAAAAATCAATATTTCGCCCCCGGGTGGGCTCGAACCACCAACCTTTCGGTTAACAGCCGAACGCGCTAGCCGATTGCGCCACGGAGGCACTTATAGATACTTTTAATTTTACGATTACACTAATATAATAATATAAGAAGTATAGCCATCTTCTTATTACTTGAATTAATTATCGCGTTTGTTGCCAGAGTGTGTCTTTCTACTGAACCTGTTCCACTTTGCTTTCTGTACCGAATTCGATGGTTAGTCTATTGTCTCTCATGTCCTGTATCAACATCCAGCAATGAGTTTCTTGGGCATCCGGGAGATCTCTCTCCATGGACAAATATACCAATCAAAAAGAAGGAAAAGAACATTATATTGAATAGCGGACTCATATTACGAGTCATTTGACAATTACTAGAACTTCAAACTTTATTTTTTTTATTTCAAATATAATAGGTAAAATTATGTGTTAAAACACTCCGGTACCTTCTTTCCGCTGAATTTTTGGAGCCTTTGCGTGTTGAGTGGCGGAACTCGTCACGCATTGTCTCGGAAGAATAAAAATACTAAACATATCATTTCCTCAAATGGTAATCGATCCCACAACTGCGCTACGACTTACTTACTTACTACTTACGAATTAAATTCAAATAATCATATTTCTTTTCAACAAAGAAGATAAAATCACTTACCCTAGACACCTGAATGTGGTATAAACAAATCTGTGTTGACCGCATTCAAAATTCATCTCATGAAAGATTAAACAGAGGTCGCCCTTAGAAATATTAGATTATCCCCGAATATAGACGGTTACAATGGCAGCGTGTCTGTTATAGTTTATATTATTTATATTTATTTATGTACGTACATGGGTAGGCGAACTACCTGATTTAAATTTACAGAGATTTTTTTTAAAGTTATTGTTAGCTTCACACTGTATCCCGCAAGGTATGCAATGATATCGTAGTGTTAAGGTACAACGTTTCCCTTTTTCCCTTATTGTCGAGACATTGCATTGTGGTAAAACTAAACGCCGCTGTTTTGTTACGAGCGGGGAAGAGACAATAATCAATTTGTCCAACTATAACCAACACCCACGACGGCTTACATAGGATAGTATGTACAAGGATCAACGCCGGCCTTGCTGTCAGAAGACAGGGAAAAAATAATAAATAATAATTAATTCTCCTGAGTGGGGATCGAACCCACAGCCGTTGCTTTACAGTCACACTCTTGAACCCGTGTGCCACGACGGCCTCAATAATAAAAGAGTAAATATAATAAATAAAAACTAATAAAAAAATGCTATAAAACGTTCGTTACCTATTAACTGAACGTAAGCAAATACTCAATACAAATATTTAATAGCTTGAACAAGTGTATTAAACAGAATTATAATAAAATTATGGCGCAAATGGCGTAATAGAAAAGATGGTCGATTGATTTATTTGCACTTATATAACTTTATGAGATATTTTTTGTTACATTTCACGCGCTATGACGCAAATAAGCAGGTTAAGCGGAGACAATTTAGTGTCATGACACTTCGTGCACAACTTTCCGCCCTAATTCGAGACATTGGGTAGAACTTTACGCTGCTCTTTGTATTACTAGAAAAAAGAAATGAAAATAATTTACCTGAGTGGGAATCAAACCCGCGTTTATCGCATGTAAGAGCCACATTGTTGTACTGTTATACGAATAAATAAAAACTACCCTATTATCACCCTCCTTTATAGCTCCTTATAACGCGTCATCCCTTGAAAGATTGTGTCAATCTATCTTATCGTACGTGTACATTAATAGTTCTTATTAAGCTTTAAAGAAGAGCCGTTAAGGAATCCGCAGCTAATATCATTTAAGAAAATTAAATGAGCTTCACGCACGCACGTAGAGTAAGGCAGTAATCTAATGTTAAGACACTCTGTTCCCCATTTTACGCCAAATTTTTGGAGCCATTGCGTGTCGAGTGGCGGAAATGAACGGCGGGTTTTGCTTTGGGGCCAGAGCGAAGAAATAAAAATTAAAAAAAAAAATTAATTTATTAAGAAACCGTATAAAAATTTGAAAGTAGCGCGATTTGAACGCGGCTCTTTAGAAACCGTCTAAGCGCTCTGACCAATTAAGCCATACGTTCTCATCGAGCTACGTCGAAATTCTTATACGCTTGTTACAACTTCTTTATGTTTTTAGCATCTTTGTAGGAATATTTTTACAAATTTCCTCTACCCAAAGATAAATTACATAGAATTATCGTTGGGCAAGAGAGAATACTATATATTAAATATTTTTTTACCTTTTAAAGTGTTATTCTACACTTAGTTAAGAAAAATACCTACTTAAAGAAAACGTCGTAAAAATCTCCCTACGCTACATTCAAATTTTAATACGTTTTCTTATTGAGTGTTTTTCTTTCCTAACTATGGAATAACATTTTTAAAATGTTAATAAATAATAATTCAGTCCCTCGAGTGATATCGAACCCACAATCATCACGTTACAGTCAAACTCTTATACCTCCTTGTACGACGATGGCTTCAAATAATGTTATATAATCATAAAAATAATCAATTATTCCTCCAAATGTGAATCAAACGGAAAGGAATCGTTTGGTTGTGCCATTGCGTTGACAGTCAGAGGCTGTCCCACTGCGCTACAATGGTCTCAAGAAAAAGGAAAATATTAAAGACATCATTAAAAATATTTAGTCCTTTGATATAATTAGATACAAAAGAAGGCAATGTCGGTTAACATTGCCTTCTTTTGTATTAAAATAAGATACGAAATGGAGCGTTACTCGATATTTTGTTATTTACCCGATTATTCCAATTCTTAACAAGACGCTCGTTTTGTCAATAGCTTATAGTTAAAAAACCATTTCATATTCTTATGAAACTTTTTATTCATTATATATGTAGTATAATAATAGAAAACAAAAATCGCTTCCCGCCGATTTACGATTAAATCTTTACAATTAAACTGATCTTTAAATTCGATTTTGATGTAACTTCGACTCTTGGAAAATACCTCACTACAATAAAACGATGCTTGCTATATACCTTTTAGTTTACGAGAAATTCGTGAACAAACATACTAGTATATTATGTACATTTACTAATGAAATTTAGGACTAGTGCTTGGAAGCCCAAATAGATACACAAATATTAGCCAATTCTAGTACTATCATAAATTCTAGTATTATCATGTTTTTTTCTATAATCTGATTAAAAATATTGTACATTTTCCCTCAAAAAACACTTAAGAGATATTATAAAAATTGTATTCAAACCTAATATTGTCACCATATTTTATTATATTTTCGACCAATCCCTTATCCCGTCAACACATAACAAATAAACTTCTTATATCTTGAACCCTAAGAATCCCGAGGCATTTTCAAATTGATAACCAAAAAGGTACTTTGACCAGGGACTTGTACTATATGAGCCCTTTGAACGTATAAAAATATAAAAAAACTATTTTTACGTGCGTTATATTGGCAATTTGGGTGTAATAGTATTATATGAGGGTAGGCCTGTTTTATTTAGTAGAGACGAAGAATTTAGTAAAGAAGACAGAACTGTCACAAGCGCTTCATTATTATGACGTATCTCGATGAGAACTGAGAAGTATGACTTAGTGGTCAGTGCGCTCTTGCAAAGGCGCGGGTTCAAATTCCGCAACGTAAAAAATTTTACACACTGTAAAAATTACAATATTCTTGCTTTAAATACAAACATAGAGGCCAGTCGTGGCGCAGCGGCACGAAGTGTGACTGTAAAACCGACTGGTT
>DWAN01001781.1:0-16769 GCA_018230445.1 Heliconius hewitsoni | reverse complement strand
ATATATATATATATATATATATATATATATATATATATATATATATATAAGTTACTATTTTATAGTAAATACTGCTGTATTGTACTTTAAACGAATTTACATTTAAACCTTTTATCAAGAAAATTGCAATTTCGTTTTATTATCCGTCAATGGAACGGTAGTGAGCTTACTTCCAACGACCCCTATACTATTCTTAACTGTCTTTTACATCATACATTGTAGATAGATCACTAATTCAACATAGTATCATATATAATATACAAAATGTAAACGTAATTTAAGTTTAAACAAAGCTATCTGGAGCACTGTGGTGCACTGCGATAGTGAACTTCTGTAGATGACAAGCCAAGGAAGAGGCTAAGTTATAAGTTGAATCATGAACACCTGACTTTATCCGTCAGCCTCGATGCCATTATTGCAATACAATCGTTTCTTATTATTACGTAGGTAGCAATTACTCTCTTTAAGGTCAAAGTGAATAAAACAATAAGAAACCTTCAATCGATTAGCAATTTATAATTGAATTATTTACCTATTGAATATTTACTTAAAATAAATATTTCAAATTTGAGGCTAGCTATGCCTCTAGAGTGTAAAAGCGAGAAGCGAAGTGTCTTAACAACAGATTCCCCTATTACGCTCCAGAAACAGTGAAGCTGAAATAAAAGTAAATTCAAATATCAAATATTATAAAATAAATGACAAAAAACCTTAACTTGCTTTATTATACTATATGTTATGCTCTTGAGTTGAGTTGTGTATTGAGTATATTAAGCGCACATATAAGCAAAGTGGTATGATATAATCCTATTATAGTAATATAATAAGAAACATATGCTTGGCTAACTTGTTTTCCTTTGATCATTCGTTTAGTTCGACATCATATTATTAGATATAAACAATTACTTTGAGATCTATATATTTAAATACCATTAACATTGGTTATTAACTTTACTTCTTTAAATTATCATTTTTATGATATTTTTTCATTAATTGTGTAAGATTGAGGACATTGTAGCGCAGTGAAACGGCGTCTAACAGCAAGAACTACGATTGTGGTTTGGATCACTATTCGTAAATATTTTCATTTCTCAATTCTGATGACTTGATTTTTGTAATTTATTATAAATATATTTGGTTTATAAATTTTGAATAACTTAAATATTGTCTGTTTTACTTTCCTATGAAGTAAGTTAAGTTTCGGTTTTTCATCTGTCGCAACAAATCAAATATCGCTTTTTAAAGATTTTATCTTATTATGAAATAAATATCTTATTAAACTTCATTACGTGTATGTACTTCTGAGATGATTATATTAAATTAAAATCTCAAATTTCACAACTTATTATTTGAACGTGTGACCCAGGGTTTGACAAAATGAGGAAATATAACTGAGAGGAAAATTACATGTTACAATATCTATAATGCATTGTCATTACTTTTATCAAATTAAATTTAATTTAAGTTAAATGCGTGATAAAAAAATTGTTTCAGAATTGTAGAAGTCATCTAATATATATTATAACAAGCTTTTATTTAACTTGTCGTGTTAGTGTTATAATGTATGTTAAATTTCGCAAGATCAATTTTTTGGAAAGTTTTGGCTAAAGGGACTCTGAACTGAGGACGATAGACAAATTGTATAAGTGCTCGTTTAATTAATCTTGTACTACTTTAAATTAAAATTTGACCAAAAACTACTTTGCAAATTATTGCAAGATGTTTTCAGAAAGGTTTTTTATTAATATTTAATTTCTTTACTAATAGTGTTTCCTTAGCCTTCTCGTTTCTATTTATTGCATCAGATACAAACAGTTAATGATGATAACTGAAGATGAAGATTAAGAAAAAACTAATAGGAAAAAATTAAATTATAATTAAAAAACCTTTTTAATCAAGTTTTTTTTGAAAAGGTCAGTTGAAAGTTACTGAAATGAAAATAATTGCAAGAGGTTGTAGCGCATAGAAAAAACAGCCTTAAAACTGAAGAGATTTCATTATTTATTTTTTTTTATTTCTTGCTACTCAACTTTCATTTTAGTACAACCTTTTGAATAAAAATTTGATCTAAATAAATATTTTTTTATTAATATTTTATTTCATTTCTGTATTGACAAGTTATTTGTTAAAGGAACTGACATCTAAAAAAACATTCAATACGACAAATTGAGCATCGAATGCTGCTGAGAAAATAAAGTCACCGAATATTCTTACCAGCCCTTTAAAAAGTCTTCTTCAAAAAATATCCACTGAAATATCATTCCTATTCTTAAGCTCATACGACTCAAAATGTATTAAACGAGATCACCTTAGGGTGAATAAAGGCACGCGAAGAAATTTTGCTTTTTTGGAAGAAAAGGCTAGTCATGTCGCAGATGCTTACGACAAGGGCTAACATAGCTATCATTACGTATATAGAAGATTGTTTATATTTTAAAAAGATATTTATATTTTAGCACAAAATTGAAATTTAACATATTTCTTTTATTCTTGAGGCCAGTCGTGGCGCAGTAAAGTGGCCACAAAGTGTGACTGTAAACGGGACTGGTTGTGAGTTCGATCCCCACTCGGGGAAATGAAATATTTATGTAAATTTATATTTCCATTTCTTCACTCTGGTGTCCAGGCAAAGCGCGGCGTTAAGTTCCGCCACTCAATACGCAAAGCCTCCAGAATTCGGTTGAACGTCGGGAACAGAGTGTTTTAATTCTAGGGCTACCCTACTGTGTGAGGCTGTGACACACACAGCAAGGTAGACAGAGGTTCCCTTCTTTCACAAATTTTACACATCCCGATCACTTTTTTCCTTCAACATTTTGCCTTCTCTAGTGACGCTGCGTGCTTTGTGGCTTCATTAAACGAGACTCTATTTAATTAAATAAATCTTACCTGGCCTAACAATGTCAAACATAAATATTCTTCCTCAAGTGCAATATAACCTACGACAATCGGAATATTTTCTTAATACCTCTATTATTCGGCTCGGTACCAATGTTACAAAATATATCTTCATATTTAATTTCTTTATAATATATGCGTTGTAATAATTAATCATTTAAATAACGTTACGGAAAGTAATATAAACTTTTAAACTAAACCTATCCGCTCCAAAATTACAATATTAACATGTAAATAGGTGATGTAAGCCTACCCCTAGAACAAGGCTAAAACTTTTGGACACCAGAGAATTAATAGCAGTTAAATTCATATATCATATTTTAACAGATTGCATAGCCACATCTACGTAAAAAAAATTATATTCTTTATTGCACAAATAAAGAAAATTGTAAAATACAGTTGAAAAGATATGATTATAACTTCGAGCTTATTTCTAAAAGAAATCTTTTCTAACCAACATATGGAAGTGGATGAGTACCAAACAACGAAATAAGATCACAGTGCAATCATAAAAATTGTGATATAAATTTCAAAAATAGGTTTTAATATGACTGAATTAATTGTTAATCTGTGATAATAATTGACAATTTTAAGTAAACAAAGCTGATGGTATTTTTTTTAAATACTAAAAGTGCATTTAAAAGTATTGGCTTAGATTTTCCTTAATTTCGTTAGTTGATACGAAAATCTTTGCATGTTCACAGAGTGTAATTATTATTATATGTTCGACTGAATTATATAAGTGAAAAATTAACATTTTTAAAATATGTCAGTGACATGTCAAAACACCTTTATCACTACTTCGCTCCACAGAGTTCTCCTTTAAACTTATTTATTATGTAAATGTTTACAAATATGTTATTTAATCTCTAAGTATACTCAATATTAAAAATATATTAATATTAACGAAAATCAATAATTATTCAACTAATCCAGCGGAAATAAAAAGTGAATTCACGTGTGTTTTACACACATCAAATAGATTCCATTTGTATTTAATATTTATTAAGTTAATATTTTTTTTACCTCAGACGCACAAGTGAAAGCGCTGGCGGGGGCGCGCGGGTGCTGCGCTCCACACCTGACTGGAGCGATGCAGCTGTAAGTGGTGAACATCTCTGGGCACCGACCTCGGTGTCAGGGGATTGTTGCTACGTGGGTGATTCTGAGTGTCAGGTACATTAAAATTTAATTTTTTCGTCACTTTAAACTTAATGACTAAACCGGAAAAGTTAAAACTTAAGCACAGATTGAAATCAATAGACAAATTGTTTGTTTTTTGTTTGTATTGATAGCAGTAAAAATGTTTATGTAAAGATAAATAAATAGTGATCCTATAAGGGTTTCGTTTTTTCCTTTCGAGGTACGGAACCCTAAAATCAGCTGAAAGTTTCCCACCTTGCGCGGACGGACGATAAAAATAGTAATATTTTTAATTAATATTTTTATCGTACTTTTTATTTATATTTATTATTAATACTTATAACATCCTCCTCGCCGTTACAACTTGAGGGTTTTTTTATAAAGTTAGAAAACTTTATAAAAAAAAAACACTCGCGTTTTCAAACAGCGTAAATAATATTTAAAATAAAATATGTGTAAACTAAGAACAATCATAGAATTTTAATAAATATTCTGAGCCTAGTCTTGCAGTTCCAGATGTAAAAGATATGTAAAGAAACAAAAAAAAAACTACTGTGCTGCATGATAGTCATTACCAGAGTAGGCATTGTATAATAGCGAGGCTCGATACGGACTTTCTTCATGTATTTTTACTGTGAGACTTCGCACATGTTTCCGCTTTACCTTTAATAATGGCCAACAACCATTGAGATGTAAATATTCAGGTGGAAAACGTATTCTGTACTGTCCCCTGTGTGTTGATTGTATACCTATATTATATATGGATGAATGTATTCGAAAATTTGTCACAATTTACTTGTAATTTGAATTCTTTACAAAATTCAATTTTTGTTTATGTGCTAAAATGACGAATTTAATAATTGTATTATAATAATAAATATAAACACATAAAAAAGAGGCCAGTTGTGGCGCAGGGGCACAGAGTGTGACTGTAAAACCGTCTGGTTGTCGGTTCGATCCCCACTCGAGGAGACGAAATATTTATTTTTTCTTCGCCATTTCTTTGATCTGGTGTCGAGGCAAAGCGCGGCGTTGAGTTCTGCCACACACCACGCAATACCTCCAGAATTCGGCAGAAGGTAGGGAAAGGGGTGTCTCTTAACACTAGGTTCCCTCTGCCTACTACTATTATATTAAACAGTTAGTTATGGCGTATGTATGTCTTATATTATATGTAGACGTAGACGTAGACTGTAGGTCTTTTTGCCTCTTATTTTGGTTCTCGTCAATTTTATTATTCCGGTTTTACTGTATATCTTAGTAATTTTGACGACACCTTCAATAGCCATAGAGGTTATTATTGCGGCCAATATATATTTTGATGCAAAATTTGCATATAATAGAGTATATTGGCTAAGCCTCTTTGAGAAGGGTCTAAGAGGTTATTGATAAAATTTTTGTTATATTTTTTTGTAATATTATGCCAAACATCATAAAAAAATATTGAAACTGTAAGCTATTATAAGATTATTTTGCACAGAACCTTTAGTTTACATTAACATACTTAATTATATATTACATAATAGGCACTAAAGCCGTCGTAGCGCAGTGACACAAACGTGTAACTGTAAGCGCGATGGTTTTGGGTGCCATTCCCACTTGGGAGATCAAATCCCAATCCCAAAGATCAAAGCAAACTGCAGCTTAGGGCTGAGTTCCGTCATTCACCACGTAATGCCTCGAGAACACTAAGTTCCCTCAGCCCATTCTGCTATATATATGCGGGATACAGCGTGAAACTAAACAAATATTACACTATATACTTACTCACACCTACATATCCAACTCATAACATATTTACAACATTAAGATAAAACGCCTCGTTCTACAATTTGGAGGTAGGATAAGAAGTTATAATTTATTCGGCAACCATTACCATATTTCGTATCAATTGTGCGTCCGCGGTCGTTAGTTGAATGTAAGATTAATGAGTTATTCCTACCATTAACGCCGCAATGACCTGTCACTGTCGATACAACAAAAGGCCGCTACCCGGTTGCACAGTGACAATCATTTACTATACATTGCGGTGGCTTGCTCTATTTTGCGTGTAATAAATAAACCCACCCATCCACAACCACAAAAGTTGATGTAAATTAAGATTTGCTATTATATAAATATATATTATGAATGTCAAATAATTGCTGTAGTAAATCAGTGGGGTAAACGTGGTGTGTTTCGGCCTCCAGATTGATGAAGAGTTTAAAAAATTAACGGAAAATGGAGACACTTTTTTAAACTCTTCATAACTCGAGGTGTTAAACACTAGATTTTATCTGTCTTCTCTGTTGAATATGTTACATAGTAGTTCATGAGAGGCCGTCTTGGTACAGTAGCTAATGAAACGGTTCTGGGTTCGATTACTATTTGGAAAATTAATCATTTCCCCACTCTGGTAACAAGACAAAGCTCAGAGTTTAGTTCAGTCAGTCTACCCGCAAATTGGGTGAACAGAGCTTTCCCTCTGCCTATAGCCTGAATCTACAAAAAATGGAAAGTTCTTAATAATAATGTCAAGGTTAAACCTATATCTCAACTATATATACTTATTTTTTCTCATAGGATTTGCAAAATAAGTTTTTCATAAAAATGGTCTTTACCATCTATAAAAGTGCAATTTAACTACGATACTTTAAATATTATATTTCTGAGCTAAAACGTGTCTACCTTAAAAAGAATAAAAAGGCTTTTTTAACAAAGACTTGGAAGAATAATTGTTAATATAATTATTCTTACGTTTACTCTATACCAGTGGTTCCTAACCAGGGATCCGCGGACCACCATTGATCCGCAGAATCCTAAATATGGTCCGCGAGCGATTTTAATTTTATGACTGAGGATGGTGACGCGAAGTTTCTGTTTAATTATCACAGTTAATTTTTATTATACCTACATGCATAGTGGTCCCTGCTACCAAGAATGATATAAAAATGGTCCTTGATCAAGAAAAGTTTGGGAACCCCTGTTCTATACGATCACCTTCATGGATCTCAGACAATATTTTCTATTATAAAGTATTTTCTCTTCTAGTAACTTATAATAGCTATTTTCAGGTTTTTATTATTGGCTTAAAATAACTTAAATCTAATCTAGTCTAGCTTCACGCTGTATCCCTATCGGGGTAGTCAAAGAGCGGAGCGCCATTTTTTAAGAAAGTTTTACCGTAGCGCCAAGCGCTACAGTAAAACTTTCTTAAAAAATATTAATTGGAAAAGAATGATTAAAAAGGAATTGCAAACTATTTAATTTAAATTAAAATTATATGTCTGAATGTCTGAATATTAATTTAATTCTTGGTACTCTATTTTTTAACTCAGTAATTCTAATAAAACTGTCTCGTTCGCCGACGCCATCGAAGCACAGGGGCTCAAGGGTTTCAGGAGTCATTTACAACTCGTGGGAATGCAATATTTAATATTTTCATTTTATCGCCCTGGTAAAGAGGCAAAGCCTACATTGCCTCAAAAATTGCACACACATGTTCAAAATACTGGATGGATTTCAATTGTTTTTTTTTATTTACTGTATAGCTATTAGGCCTGGGCAAGATCTAGTCTAATTTTTGACAACTGACATGTCTGATGTACAGTAGTTCAGCTCAAATAAAAAAGCAATGCAATGCTGCCTTGGCCAACGTTGTTTTGCATGATAAACGTTTTCTGTTAAAATAAAAATTTAATAAAGACCTGGATCTACCGATAAAGAATATATAATAGCTAAATTATAAGAAATAATGAAATAACGCTTCAGCAAAAGTTAATCAATGCGAAAGAAATATCTATTTCTCAATGAAATATAAAAATTAAAGAGCTACAACGTCCTGAACTACCATAACAGACCAGCTTAAGTTTAACAAATAAGAAGTTGGCTATTGGGAAGGGAAGAGATATTTATTGTGGTAGACAGTCTTCGTTAACAAATAAAAATGAAAAATAGAAGCCTCTGTAATCAGGATGGTTTTTCCCACTCTGGAAAAATAAAACGCGGCGTTAAGTTACAACAAAATTGATTGAAGAACAATCATAATAGGAAGTAAATGGAAGTGGTATCGAAATGGTTGTAAAGTCCACGCAAATGAAGCAGCGGGCGGTCACTTGTTGCTGGTAAATGTATTTATCTTAATGACTTGCTTTTTCATTTGGAAAAACCGTTGCGTAACGCAATCATTAGTTTCAAAGTTAACACAACCCAAGAGCGATATTGAATAAATTAAGGGTTGCTTATGAATTACTGTAAGTAATGTCATTGCTTTTATACTTTCTTTGTACCTCATATTACATTCTACCATTATTGAGGCACAACACATAAAAAATCAACATACAAAATGCGAACTTAGGATTAAATAGTCCCTAGTTTCCAAAGAATCTTTAAATAAAAGAAACTGCTACAATTAAAAATAAGTAAGTGTTACATATGATATTACTAAAGCAAAAGTACTTATACAATACATGTACACACAAGGAAAAAAATAATATTTTCTATACTAGTAGTAGGTATGAGACATTTTTTGTAGAACAATTACGTACGGCCCTTTTTATAGAAAAAAGTATAGCACTGATTAATTAACTATCTTAATTACGATTTTCTTATCAATCAAATTTCTGCTTGCATTTTTTACTCAGTAACTGAGGTTTAACCGTGACATTCTTCCTTGTTATTAGTTTCCGTTTAAATGTAACTTCATAAAAATGTTACTTACTATATAAACCCATTTTATTCATCTTCATCATCATCAGCATCGCTCTGTATCCTGCACAAATTGTAAGCAGAGGGAACCTAGTGTCAAGACACTCTGTTCCCCTACTTTTCGCTGAATTCTGGACATATTGCGTGTTGAGTGGCGCAACTCAACGTCGCGCTTTGCGCACCAGAGCGAGGAAACGAAAATATAAATTTAAACAAATACTTCATTTCGTGTTTTATGATAATCGAAACATAAATCGAGGTCACAGAAACGTAGTAGGTTTTTCCTCTTCAAAAGTTGAGAGCCAACATCGAATTACCTACTAATACGCAGTAATTACCTTTGTGCCTTATTAGTCCTGAAAGTTTTGTTTGAATTGTAATGGAGTCAAAAGGGTCTGATTTTGTTTTTGTTGAATTATCCCCTTTGCTTTGTGTTCACATTAAATAAATGAACTCGTGTCTAATAACTTTACTCAAGTAATGAAATAAAGCATTTATTAAATAGGGCTTGTGATAATTATGATGATGATTTTTAGTTTTTTAACCCATTCTGATTGATATTATTATTAACTTATAAAAGCCTTGAAAATTAAAATACAAGATAATTCTAATAAGATATAGACCGTTTTCTTTAGTTAATATTGCAAAGTTTGGTTTTCACTGGGTGTGATTCTAATTTAAAATATACTCAGACTTTTCTCATCTATTCATCTTAGCGACATTTAAAAACTGCTTGTATGTATGTATGTTTGTATAATCCGAATTCTACATATATATTCAAACGGGTAAACAAATCGTCATCCCAATCAACATCAGGTTGAATGAACATGATGTTAATCAATTAGAATTTAGTTATCAATGTTTGGTTTAACATCAAATTGGGTAAAGATTAGCTAGTTCGTTCGTTACCTGGGAAATGTAAATTGATATCTGACGTTCCAAGTCCTGGATTCGAAGTTAACAGAGCGAGATGTCTAGTTGAGATAGTGTAAGATAACACCACAGACGTCATTAAGGTAGCGAGTCACGATTCAGAATAATGTTACATTTACTTGTTATTGTTATATTAGTATCAGTATATCACGATTGTCTTACGGTAGTTTGTGGTTAAATACCTATATTTTATTTTACTATTGTTGAATGAAATTGTAATTTACGGTCCTTATAATGTATATAACTAATTTAGATATTTTTATATAATTTTGAATTCTATTACACTTTTAAGAGTTATTCGCAAACTTAAGGATTGCAAAGAAATTATGGATTATTATAATGTGTAATGTGGCAATATAAGAGTCATTGAATAGGCACGTGCTCTGTGCTAAACTGGACTGGTTCAAATTCGGTTTTGCTCAATATTTATTTTTTGTCGTGATGTGGTTATAGTGGAATTTCCAATATTTTCTTATTGTTATTCTTTATTTTATTATTCCACTAGGTTATAAATATTACTAACTGCTACTAGCAGCTTCACCTCCGTGACGTAATTATATATATTAAATTGTTTATGATGTATTCCAATTCCTTTATATATTTAAAATTAAATTAAATGAAAAAATTAAACCAGCTTCACGCTGTATCCCGCACACAGCAGGATAAGCAGAGGGAACCTAGTGTTGAGACACTTCGTTCCCCACGTTCCGCCAAGTTCTGGAGACATTGCGCGTTGAGTGGCCGAACTCACTCAGTCGCGCTTTGCCTAGACACCAGAGCGAAGAAATGAAAATATAATTATAATTAAATATTTCACTTCCTGGAGTTGGGATCGAACCGACAACTAGCCGATTTTACAGTCACACTTTATGCCCCTGCGTCACGACTGGCCTCAATGGCTTTATATATTTAAAATATTAAAATAAAAAAAAAGCGAACTCACTATTTACCTGAGCATTTACTTAATACGTAATAAGTACGCTGTTAACACCTCATTGGCTACAACTGGCGAGAAAACGGCACGCTAACCTATATAATATTAAAAACGTATATTTATTCATGACTTATTTTTACTGTACAGAGATGGATGACTCGGTGTTTGACGCATTAACATATTTAAGTTTGATGTATGAAATTATTCTACTTGAGTTCCCTTCAATTTACACACTTATCCAATTATTGGAGCAACGGGAGCATGTTTTGTAGGTTTAATAATATAAATTCATATTTAAAATTAATTTATTTACGAATATTATTAGAGTAATATTTTTTTCCGCCAGTCAAACGCTTTTAGCATTGACACAGTGATTTCAATATAAATATTTTAATTTTAAATAGGATCATTCTGAGTTGTCTTGGGGCAGTGTAACTGACTGACGTAAACGAGTTGGTTGTGGGTTCGATCCCCGAGGAATGTTTATATTTAAATTAATTTCATTTCAAATTCATAACAAGGCACTTCGTTGGGTTCCGCGATTTAAGAAATAAATAAAATAAAAATCAGCGCTACAGGTTGTTGGCTCGAGTCCCACTCGAGGCAATTAAATATTATTTTTTTTTTCCTCGCTCTGATAACAAAATAAAGCGCGGAGTTGAGTCCCGCCACTCAGCACACGGAAGTGTCATAAGACTAGGTTCCCAGGTTCCCTCTGCCTACCCTGCTATGTAGGATACAGCGTGAAGCTAGAAAAAAGAAACAACCTTGTGTATTTTTCTGCATAGCAAACTATACGGAAAAAAGCGTGAGGCTGTATATAATACGATTATTCAGTTGAATTTAAACCTTTATATTTAATATTGTGTTTCATTGACAGTTATTAAAAAAATAAAATCCTCTCTATACAGAAACACGGTGCTCGAATGAAATGTTCGGCGTGCAAAATAGTCGCTCACACAGCCTGCATCGACATCTTGATAGACCGTGTTCAGTTCACCTGCAAGCCCACATTCCGAGATGTGGGAGTCCGTCAGTACCGGGAGCAAACCCTCACACACCACCACTGGGCCCACCGCCGCTCCGAGAAGGGCAAGTGCAAAGCTTGCGGCAAGGTAACACCTTCAATAAATATCGTGCTATATTTTTGTTGTGTGACCTCTTTGTTAATAAACACCGATAAATGTTTTAGAAATTTGCACGTTGTGTTGTTTGTTTATTAACTTCGTTGAGGAAATATTGACTTATATTTTAATATTTACGCTTTTCGTAATATTTTGTTAGTAGAAAATCTTTTGAATTTTTGTTTTGGCTTTTAATAAAGTTATTTTTATTACATTGTACTGACAGGTTAATCTTTATTTCGGCAAATTCTTAACACGGTTTATCTTAAAATCTTTTTATCTTAAAATAATGTAAGAATATCTGAATAGTTATTTACATGTTTTTGTACATATAACCAATAAATTATGTACATTCTGGTTAAGTAGTATATTTACTTCATCTACAAAAAAAATACCTTATTTAGATTAGATTCATAAATTTATTTAAAAAAAAAATTATTACGATTCTGTGAAAAAATACTAAGCATATTATGAGAACAATACTGTTTATACTTACTTTAATCGACTCTACCTCTAAATAATTTTATAGTTAGGAAAAGAAGACGATGTAATTTCTGTTGTTCATGCATAAAGCGTCTGGAAACTTAATTTTCTAGTATAACGTCACACACTAAGCCTCACACGGTCAAACTAATTTAAAATTTTGCCTCATTGTGAGGTTTTAATATTAAACAAGTAAAGATTTTACTATAAAAACATTTTTATTAAAATTATAAATATTTACGTATATTTTTTCTAATCTTTATTCCATTGTTTATTTATTATTTTCTATTTAATGAGCATTATTTATTATAACAATAGATTTATAAGAGAACTGGGTCGTAAGGGCCCAACAATGTTTACTAATCCGTTTTTATCTTTGATGTAAATCGACTACTTCGATTGTATAGTTCAGTGAAGCCGTTTGCTTTGTGGTCAGATTTACCCGCCTGTAACATCAAAGTTCGAGGACTTAAGTATACCTACTTTGAAAAACGTTCTCTTATATATTGTTTAATTTCTATGTAAATGTATTCTTAATGTTTATGGTAAAATCAGACATACATGTATGTCCCAAAATTAACGCAAGTATTTTATCTTTTGTTTGTTATTTTTTATTGAATCATAAAGTACATAGGATAGGGTTGTTTATAAAATAACACTACAGATAAATAGCCTTCGGGGCTTTGCATAATTTCACGTGTTTGTTGAAATTTTCCACGAACATTTTGTATGAACGTAATGAATTTCATTTATGCAGCGTCGAATTACCTCCTTTAATGCACAGGTGGTAGTTGGCTTGATGATATAGACTTGTGAACTTAAATAGCCCCATAATGGTGTTAAGTCACACGATCTACAGGGCCAATTCTGTCACCAAAATGAGAGAGGAGTATAAGACATGGAAATGTCTCATGCAGTAATTGAATTGTTGCACAGGCTATATGGTATTTGGCATCGTCTTGTCGATAGCACATATTGACCACATAAATATCATCCAATTTCGGCAAAAAAATGTGTTATCATGTCGCGATATTAACAGTCACTGATTGACTCCAGTTCAAAATCCACATCAAACGTAGTAGATGCATTTGTTTTTCGACAATCACGCGTGAGTTCCTAGAACCTTAATTTAGTAATAATATAATAATTTTCGCGATTAACAAAGCCATCAAGGTGAAAATGTATTTCATTTTTATTTTGATGTTCAATATACCATTCAACGAACTCTGCTCCGTGCGTGGTCATAAGGCTTCAGTTGTTATGTTAATTGAATTTTGTAAGCATGGAAAAACAGACTTTATGATTTTATTGATATATTTTAGAGTGTACGCGATAGATAGCTTTTTGAAATACGTAATTCTTGTCCACGACGTCGAATTGAGGGTTCTGGATTGTCACTGACACCCTCACACACTGCTTGGATATGGGTTACTTGGGCTGTGTTCGGCTCTTTTCTTCACCCTTTAATTAATCTCTTCATAGTTTTCGAAGTTAAAACACTACTCCGACCATACTTTTTATAAATTTATGAGCTGCGGCGGTCGAGCATTCATTATTTTTGAAAGATTGTTCATAATGAAAACGTTGTTCTATCACTGGAACGTTCCATTTTTACTAACCATAAACTGTCAGCGGTTTTTTTACGGTTGCCAATATTTTATTGCACAAATGTCAACAAATACAAATCTTGCGTTGATTTTGGGACAATTTTATCCTAAATTAGACGAAAATTCTCTGACATCACATATGTTTATACATAAAACAACATCTAACTAAAAATATTGTATAGTATTATTTTTGAATTAATAACAAATGAAAAATAAAATAAATAATCGTGTCCGTATCTGTTTTGTACGTTATTATTGTAGTTTGTTGTCGGAGAAATGTTTATAATAACGCAAAGGAAATACCGCGTTCCATCAAGTCTTGTTAGAACAAAAATTGACTTGATGAAACAGAAAATAATCGAGACATGATAAATCAAGTTATCTGTGATAAAAAAGAATATAGCACAATCTTATCCGATTGCAATTTTATTGTGATGCACACAGTGGAGAGAAAGAAAACTTTTAAAATTCCACAACCTACCATAGCTATTAATTATAAAGTTATTATATTTTCGTGTCATTTCGTATTATTAAATGTACGCTATGCATAATAATTAAAGTGAACTCCAAAACGTCCAAAACGCGTAAAGTCTGTTACATTATAGCATCGTTTGTTTAGTTTCGTGATACTTTCACAAACTGGCTCACCCTCATGCCAAGTTTAAAATTTCATTGGCTTAGCGTGTAACACGATAAACACCATATCCACTCCCTTGACGTGAAAGCTCAAACTTCATGAATATTATACATTATAATATCAGATGTACTATAGTGGCGCAACAGTTTGAATATTATATTTTATATTTGATCACTACACAAGTAGTCTGTACATTTTATTCCGAAATAAACAATAACAAATAAAATAAAAAAGACAAAATTGTTCTACAACAGCTAATAAATATTAATAACAAAATTATGCAATTATGCAATATAATATGTTCTGTTATAAAGATTAATTTTGTTTATTTTTAACTTCGTCATGATTAAAACTTAAATACAATAAACCACAGAAGATTTATGCTGTATCTATTAAATTTTCATAATAAAATACAAATATGCTTATGTATGCTTATTTAAGTTTTTAATTAAAAAAATATCATTATTTTAATTAATATTTTACATACAATCTTCTGGTTCCGTTGATTTATATAATATTTTTTGTTGTTTAACCTTAGCACTTGTTCGCATGTTTGTTGCATGATTGTTTGTCAGTCGTTCCGGCGAAGTTGCTGCTATTGGTGCATAGTGCCACACAGATCAGTAGACAAGAATGTCGAAATACACGACGAAGTAGGTGGTAGTTTGGGTATACGTGCTATGTCGCTAATATAAAAGGCTAATTCTTTATAGTAACTTTGCTTTTGAATTCTCAAATCATTTTTGTCTCTTTGCTATCATTGGTATATTACGAATTTAATGATTATCCTGTTTTCAGTCTCTCCAAGCAAAATTATCGTTTAGCTCTAAAGAGATCGTGGCATTGAGTTGTTCCTGGTGTAAAGATGCATATCATAATAAGGAAAGTTGTTTCAATCTGCAGAGGATAGGTGAAGAGTGCTCGTTAGGTACGTATAAAATTATTACTCAGATGGTAAAAATTTATTGTTTTAATTGCAAGAGTATTAACAAAAAGATATCTATTCAGGAATTCAATCCAATATAATTGTACCACCATCGTGGATAGTAAAATTACCAAGAAGAGGTAGCTTTAAATCCTCGTTAAGAAAATCTCCAAAAAAGAAGAATACAGCAAAGAAAAAGGGAAAAGATTCGAAAGGAGAACAAAAGACGTTTGTAATTAAGCCAATTCCAACTGCCACTGTGAAACCAGTGCTCGTTTTTATTAATCCGAAGAGTGGAGGTAATCAAGGAGCGAAATTGTTACAGAAATTTCAATGGCTTTTAAATCCACGTCAAGTTTTCGATCTCACACAAGGTGGACCAGGACCTGGGTAATTACTTACGTCATTTTTAAGTACAATTTAAAATTATTTTTTAAATATAATGTTTATGTCTTGCAATTCGCTTGCTATAGCTAAAAGGGATAATGATCTATTACGATGGAAAAAAAACAACATTCTATATGTGTTTTTAACTCTTATTTTTTCCTTAATACAAATTATGTATTATTATCATCCGCAATGAACACCTCATATACTATTAATCGAAGACTAACGCTCACAAGGTTAACGATAATTGAACACCGCATTATGTCTTCATCGAATTAATTATTTATGCTTCTACACTAACTTAAATCTAAGCCAAAGGTCTCATAGTTTGCATATGATTTGCTTGTTTTTGGTTTTATACCTATAGTTTTGATTTACATATTTTTTATAGATATATGCAAGATAAAAATATAAATTAAAGTAAATTTTTTAAATAAAATACATATCAGCAACGTTCGAATATCTCAATATGGCTTCCCATATTCGATACAAAAAAAATATATCTATCCGTTTATTGTTGAACAAACACAAAGGTTCACGTGTACATTTTACACCCTCTGTAGTTATTTACAGTTAAGTTCACTAGTAAATACTATACCTACTAGCTACTAGCGTCTTACACTTATACTTCTGTCTCCTGTTTTCCTTTCCTTGTCTGTAATATATTTAAAGAATTTTATTTTTTATTTTTGGAGGCATTTATTTTGTTTATTAACTAACTTAACTATTGTCTTGTAGTGTATATTTTCATTCTAAGTGAATACTTATCATATTCACAATTTTACACTTGAAATTCATCCTTTTAAAACCAAATTTTCCGTTTTTAACAAACTTTAAAGTCCAATATTAAAACAATATATAACAAAATCAAGGCACTCGTGGCGCAGCGGCACAAAGTGTGACTGTAAACCGGCTGGTTGTGGGTTCGATCCCCACTCGAGGAGATGAAATATTTAGTTACATTTATATTTCCATTTCTTCGCTCTGGTGTCGAGGCAAAGCGCGGCGTTGA
>DWAN01001780.1:0-16772 GCA_018230445.1 Heliconius hewitsoni | reverse complement strand
AGTAAATTGATAATTATATTGTTTAAGCGGTCGAAGCCGCTAGAACTTTAGAGATGATTTGAATTTGTAATTCAAATTAACAAATTGAGGTCGTCGTGGCATAATGAGACATCATCTTGAGGTGAATTCCATCCACCATTCAACGCTTTGAAAGTTTAGAGGAAAGTAGGAAACAGAGTGGCTTCACACTAGGTTCCGTCTGCCCACCTTGTTATGCGGAACAAGGTATGAATCTGTTTGTTATAATATTTTATATCAACTAACCAGCAGGTGTGTTTACTTGCGATGCGACGAACAAGCTCTGCACATACGCGCCCAGCGCGTTTACGATGTCTTGGAAAATGTTTGTGGCATGCGGCTTCATGTCGTAGCACGAACAGAAGGCCTTTAGTAGATCTGGACAAGTTTACATGTTGTTAGTTATCTTAACATGCGAATTAAAAAAAAAAACTACTAAAATTCAGTTATTCCGACATAGTGTGGTGGTAATAAGTACATATTTATAAAAATAAGGATATAAATATTGCTATGTTGAAAATTTATAGTTTTATAAATTTAGCCATCATTGGAATAGTTACATTTAAAAGTTTATATAAAAAAAAAAGAATATGAATATTAATACCTGGATGTACAGTGATTCGATGTAGGACTTCCAAAGCGAGTGCTCGTTGCCACAACGGTTTATCGGGGTCCAGGAACTTGATGGTTAGCGATAGGAAGATTTCGCATTCTGTCACCTACAATACGTTGGGTAAAACGTGAACATGGAGACAAACAAAAAAAAATATTCATACTACATTAATTAATTCATCGATGCATGCGAGAATTCACAAATGAGGTGCGACGTGTTTTGCAATTCATCCAAAGCCTTTGATTGAACATTGAAATTCTGTAACTATACCATATTATGGTACACAGAATGCTGCCCTTGATCTTATTGTCTTTATTTTTATTTTTGCTTTATATTAATGTTCTACCAGTTTACGTGAAATACTTATGTACTGTTTACGGATGATACCTCTTTAATACAGAAACACACTCTTGAACAATGACGAAGTGAATAGTGTATTGTCGCTTAGTCTTCATTAGTTTGCCGAAACAATCATATACCAAAAAACTAAACGGCTGGTTTGAGGTGGGGCACAAAGTATGACGGTTATTTATATTTTCATTTCTTTGCTCTGGTGTCGAGGTAAAGTGCGGCGTTGAGTTCCGACACTCCAGAATTCGAAGTGTCTTCACACTAGGTACCCTCTGCCTGCCCTGCTGTGTACGGGATACCGTGTGAAACTGATTTTTTTAAGTAACATTATTTTGCAGTATCTATAAAAAGTATACAATTTTGTTATTAAATTAAAGACAAATCTCTCAATGTGTCAATAAATACTAGAGCTAGAAGGGCCAGAATTTTTATAAATGTAAGTCAACGTCAATAATAAATATACATTAAAAAAAATTCACATACAATGAAGCAAACAATATTTTTCTGATTTTTAAAAAACTAGACTTGTTTATAGTTTTTTTAATTGGAAAATTTTCAAAGTAAATTTTCAAATTCAGGTTTCAGTCTTAAATGTGATTACTACAGCAGAGCCTTATGATTCACTTCCCAATTTTTTCGTAAATGAATATGTGATCTCACATTCACACATGAGAGCACACATCAACAGACAAAAAGAGAACATGAAATACAAAAATCATATATCAATTTTTTTCTACCCGACAAGAAATAAAAACTTAATAAAATAATATATAAATAATATAACAAAGCAAATTACTAACCAGCACATCATGATATTTATGTACAATGACCGACACGAGCCGTAGGAGCCTCATCGTAACCGGAAAATGAGGTCGCTCCGCCCCCGCCGGCGCCGCCCCTGCAGCTCCGCCCGGGATGTGGGGCGAGGGAAAGGCTGCCCTGGATATTTATATTTCATGAGTTATGTATATAGTTAGTAGTATTTATATTAATCTATACTAATATTATAATGCTGAAGAGTTTGTAAAGTTGAGCGTGCTGACCTTAGTATTTATTAATTTAAATTCGGTTTCTTTTTATGTTGGATAGTTTTAACGCTAGGTCTTCTAGGTCGAAGAAATTTTAACGCTAGGTCTTGATCTGTTTTCCCTAAATAATTTGTATTGTAAAATGCTATTTATTAAAAAAGTTGTAATTAATTCAACATTCAATTATTATAAGTAGTATATATGATGTTATATAAATATTATAAATATCCAAAGAAATATATCAAAATGAACACAGAAAACTATGTAACTATTATATCACTCACCTATACTTAACATTTGGTGAAAACAATCTTATTATCAATGCACACACATGCTCCTTCAAGAGAAATCGAAATTCAGAGATCTGTAACAAATAAAAGTCTAAATAAATGGAGACTGTCGTGGCGCACATGCGTGCAGCTCCTATCGTGATGATTAACGGTTCGATTTTCACTCGGCGAAATACATAATGAGGCCAGTCGTGGCGCAGGTGTACAAAGTGTAAATTTTAAACCGGTTGTGGGTACGATCCCAACTCAAGGAGTAGAAATATTTGTTTAAATGTATGTTTCCATTTCTTCGTTCTGGTGTCCAGTTAAAGCGCGGCGTCTGCCACGTGAAGCACCGCAATGCCTCCAGAATTCGGCAGAATGTGGAGAACAGAGTGTCTTAATACTAGGTTCTCGCTGCCTATCCTGCTGTGTGCGGTATACAGCGTGAAGTTGAAATACATAATGCCGAAATACTCATGGCAACTACATGAACGTGCACACTCAGCCACATGCAAAAGTTGTATTAAATTTCTTGTTTTATCATTCAAATTTTTTTAAATACTATATTTAATACAACATACCTTAAAAAAGACATCAGAGAAATCTGTCAATACTGTATCTAATAACTCAAGTCCGAATGTCTTTGGCACATCTGATATGCCAACAAGCCAGTTAGCTGCATCACCATTTATTAGTTGTATTATATCCTAAAAATATATTTAGATGTTTCTTTTAACTTAGTTATATTTGAAGGTTGATTTATTTAATTATAAATTTATTATTAATAACAGAAAAAAATATATGAAAATTGCAAAGTCTGGAGTAGTCCAACATAATAACTCACTTGTAATATTAAATAAGCATCAACTGCACAGGGTTTAAGTTCCTTTGGTGCTTTGTTGTTAGCTTGCATTCTCACATCAGCTGGGTTGACCTTTAATGAACCTACAAAAAGTATGAATAAAAGTTACTTATATAAGTCATAATAAAATTAAGCCAAAAATACTTATTTAGAAAATGTATAAAAATTTGAATGTAGAACGAATCCTTCCGAAATCCGAAAGGAAACCGGCCACCTGGTGTCCCGCTACGTTCAAATTTTATATGTTTTCTAAATAAGTATTTTTCTTTCCTAAGTGAGGAATAAGATTTAAAATTGTTCAAAAGAAAATTAAGCCAATTAATAGAAAAATATATATTTTTTGGCGATACATATAATTTTAAGTAAAAAAAAAATTTGCTTTGTGATATGACAACTTTATATTACTATGCACAATAACAAGACTTAGCATAGTAGAACCTAGTGTTATGACACTCCATTTCCTTTAAGACACTTCCATTCCACACTTTTTGGCCAGTTCTGGTTCTCTCGTGATGATCAGTTGTGTCGCCGATCGAGTCGAGAGTTGCCGTTGAGTATGTGATGAATGGTCTCAAATAATGTATAGTTATAAAATAATCTGTATGTTACCATTGGCTTCAGCTAAGGCCTTCTCAAACACAAGAGCTACAAGTTGTCGCACTGTGGCTGCTGCAGCATGACTGGTGCTCACGTCGCGAGTCTCACTCGCCGGCACCATTTTCATACACATTACCATTGTCTAAAACAAATAACAATAGTTTTAAAAGTAATAAAACATTTTTTATGCTTCACACTGTATCCTACAAATGTTAGCCAAATAGGTATAAGAAATCTAGTATTAAGATACTCTAATATTTCCCACACCCCCCAAATTTTGAACCATTACTTGTTGTGTGATGGAGTTCAATGCTTTTTTGTTACCAGAGCCCACACTCCGGAAAAGTGAGGAACAACAATATTTAATACCCATGAGTGGGAATCGAATCCACACGGAGTGCAATTAAATAATGTTGCTCCCCTACAACATTCTCGTGGTCATAACCGACCAGGCGCCTGACCATTAAGGCGCAGCACAAAGTGTGACTGTAAAACCGACGAGTTGTGGGTTCGATCCCCAATCGAGGAGATGAAATATTTACTTAAATTTATACTTCCCTTTTTTTCGCTCTGATGTTGAGGCAAAGTGCTGTGTTGAGTTCTGCCGCTTAACACGCAAAGCCTCCAGAATTTGGCAGAAATTGGGGAACGAAGAGTCTTACAATAGGTTTCCTCTGCCTACCCTGCTGTGTGTGGGATACAGCGTGAAGCTGATATTTTTTCTTAAAATTAGAAATTGTAATATTGACAAAATTATATAATTATAATAGAAATAGGCAGTGGAGAATTAAGTATATCTTGTTTTCATCTTTAAATTGTGTTAATTAAAAAATGTGTGTGTGTGTAAGTAAAAAAACATCATAATTAAAGTGGTATCATAGCCACTTAAAAATATTTTATCGTAATAATACATCTCAACTCAAAATTTTCAGAATAAACTGGAATTAACAAGACCAGATTAAAATATAAATCAATGAATCTAAAACATTTTTCTTTTTTTTAATAAACAAAAGCTCAAATTATGAAACAATCATAAGATACTATATTTGTGGTGGAAGCAAACAATTTCATAAATATTCACCATATATTTTATCCTGTATGTATGCATCCTTTGTAATACAAAGCTTAAATTTATAACTCACCCTAGCCAATGTATCACCATGTACTAAATCAGATGTTGTCATCAAGAGAGCAGCAAGTTGTAGCAGTTTGAGTTCCAATGTGCCAGTCTGGCCAAGATTATATAAACAATCAACAACATGTCGAGCACCCTTAGCATCTATCCCCTGTTGAGCTATCAATCTCTGAATTGTTCCAAGGCAGAACTGTAATTAATATAAGAATTATTGTATGATTTTTCTTGTAGATATTTATCTTTTTATTAATTATTTCAGTAAATATTTTTTTGGAAAATATATGACTATTGTAGGTGAATTATATTAGATTTTCTGTTAATTATTATAGTAAATGTTTTTTTTTTTCATTAATTACTATAGTCAATTTAATTCAAAAACTATATTCTTATCTTACTATTTTTAAAATTACAACTTTATAACATGTGTAAATATCTGTAAATAATAATATAACTATAGTAGGTATATTTTATTTCATATAAATTATTATTTATGCTTAATAACTTTTCAATTCAATATTATTTAAGAAATAACATATTGAGAATATTAATTATTACACTCTCAAAGTCACTTTCAAAGACAATAGGAAATATAAATTTTTAATCATACATGATAAATAAAATTATAACAGAGTACGCAAAACATAACATATTCACATTATGAAACATCTAATAATATTTTGTTTGTACAGTTAGGGAAAAAAATATTATCTATTCAAAATATAGGATGTAAACAAATAATTGCATAATTACCTTTATAATTTTTATATCCTTTGATTCACATCCTTGCACTAAAGGATAAAGTATTTGATTGACTACTCCATATAATGAAGCTTGAGGATTATTTGAGGCCAATGCCAATTTTTCAATAGCTTCATCACAAGCCTAAAATATCGTATAAAACATGTAAACATACAGCTTATCAGTGGTTTTGGCTCATTATTACTATAAAACTGAATACAGGATATGTATTGCTATCAATAAGTAGAAGTAATTTTGAGCTCATTTAAGTAGTTTTACCATTTAAAGGAAATATTATAAAATATTTTAGTTTTTCTAATAACTCTAATACCTCTCTTATCTGTGGATATTTCTTCTTAGTTTCTAAGCTGAGAGTTTTGAAGTCATTTTGAAGGACATCCATGAATTTCTTCGTAGAGTCGTCGCCGGTTACAGCACTGACAAATGCCATGTTTGTTCTGATAAATTCTTATTAGTTTTTCACTTCATGTTTCATGAGAAATTAATATAAATTAAAAATGTGCCATGTACACAATCGACATCACAATTTTCAGTTCAAAAACTGTTGGTGTAACGTCATTCACGAATAACACATTAAATATTACGTTTTAGTTAAAAAAAATCTTACTTTTTGTAATAATGAGTATTTTTTTGCCAGTTTCTTTTTTGGACATAAAAGATTATTTTTCTTTAAGTATATGCACTAACTATAATTTCAATGAGTGGTTTCTAAACTATAAGTGTTCCATTTCATAATATAATGCATTTTAAATTGTAAATGAAATAAATTAATATTTTTTCATAATTTTTAGTTGTTATATATACATTTCTATAGTTGCTAATATATATAATTAATAAATTTTATTTTCCTTGCAATTTTTTTACCGCTTAGACAATAATTTAAAGATACTTAAAAATAATTTGAAATATATCATGTTTTATATGAATATATCGTTTCTATTTATTTGTATTGTAAGATGATTCAGAATGCTTTTTATATTTATACAGTGAAAGTGAAAAATAAATTATTGAAAAAAGATCGATGACCTACTTTTTTCGCACTAAATTTTAAAGAGTAGCAACATCAGTTTACTGATTGTGCAGAAGAAAAAACAATGGTGTGATTCCAGATTTTTATTTGTAAGTATTTATAGAATCGAATATCAATTCAGCTAATGTAACGTTTATGCGTCGATTAAAAGTTATACGTGTTTGACGATGCGGATCCCAAGGTATAAAACGTTCTGAGTTGTCCAAAAATACATGCTTTGTGAGCTTGACGGACTGTCAGTGCAAATTTTACTCTATTTATTCAGCTTGATTTAGCTATGCGCCATTCGTATTGTAATAAAACGGCCGATGCATGCAGATTTTAGAACATCTTTAAATAAATCCTTAAGTTATGCGAGTGGAATGAACAGAAATTTGAAGTGATTCAGGCGTAAACCTCGCTGCAGTGTTGGTGTTTTCTCGCATTGCATATCTGCCGGCACCTAGTTTAACTTAATTGTGTCGTTCGCCTAGTGTTTTGTTATTACGTTCGTGACGAAAGTAGTGTGTTGACCTTTTATAATCATTGAATTAATCATTCTTGGTGACAGACGTGTCAAGTTCTGAATCGCATAATCGGAGACGATAAACGATGCAACATGTGTTTTTGTGTATTGAATCTTCATTTGAATCGTACAAGAGGTATAAAGTGTAAAAGCTCAACCCACAGTTATGAATCGGTCATTAGACTTTTTGTTTAAACTATAAATTTCTTTTTTATCATGTTTCAAATAGAGTTTTATTTCAGCTTCTTAATATTGACAACTTGTTTATGAGTATTGAACCTAATTACCATATACTTATCAAGAAAGTGTCTTAATTAATATTTTCATATCTCTTAAGATTATAAATTTTATATTAATTGTGAAAATATCCACAAAGTTCGAAGTCTTGCACAAATATAATATCTGTACCATTTCTCTATCACTTAATTGATCTGGATTGCATCTTTACTCAAATGAACATCACCAGTTGTTGCTTACATTAATAAATAATCTTGTCACTGATTTGATAGATAACTATATATAATTTTGGTTTTGGTGGCAAGAAATGATGTGTATATTTCTTCTTCCTTGATATACTGTACTAGTAGTTCTGTAACAAGATATACAATCACAATGTCATTAATTTTTTATTTTTTATTAAGTACTTTTTCTTGTTTCAGATAACATCTTTAAATAATCAAATCCTGCAATAGTTTTCCAAAATTTCCCTCAAGACTGTATATATTATAGAATAATTATTATTTGGTTGGTTTAGGTAATGAGCGATTGCTATGGAAGGATGCCAACCCTGCGAGAGAGAATAAAAAGACGGAATTAGTTATTTATTTATTTTATATTTAATTAATAAATAGCTTTACAAACCAATATATCCATATTGCTAGCCATTCATTATATCCTAAACTAAAATTGTAAAGGAAATGATTTTAACAAAGTCCTGAGATTGTGATGTATTTCCTTATATTTATTTATTCAATTATTTTATCATTGTTAGTTGTTAATTAATGAGATAAAGTATAAAGTTATCACTATGAATATGAAGTGCGATAGTTTTTAATTTTGTGGCTTGATGGAGAATTATGGACAATATGGCGTCCAATGTGTCTTTGCGCAGCAACAAACAGAGAAAAGACAATCTAATTACCAGGAAGCAGGACAAAAGCCCCGAAAAGACCATCAGGGGTACAAGGGGAGCGTATCGTGGTATACCATCGACTTCCAAACGCGATGAAGATGCTGATGGTTCAACGGAAAGGTTGGATAGGCCCAAAAAGTTCATTTCCCAGAACAAGAGCAACTATGGGCTAGGCAAGAGGCCCGATTTCTCTCTGAAGAATAGAAACGTGCATTTGGCATCCTCGCGATATGGACAGGTGAGTGGATCAGTTACAAGTATATTTACATTTCTATTTGTAACATTTTGTAATTTATCATAGATACGATAAATTATAAACACGATGAAACGATGTAAATCTACGATATGCTGGCCAAATTTTTACGTCAACGTTTCAAAATCACAAACCAAAGAGCTAAGATTTTTTTTTGTTACTTTTAAATATCTTATAATGTGTTAATTATTACATTAACATTTAATTAAAACTTATATCGTGCTTTCGCGTAAGCCCGCAGCTAGCCTTTCATAATTTTTATTATACATAAATTATTTAGTAGACAGACTTACAGCCCACATGAAACCTATATGATAGCTTAGGAAACCAAGAAAGAGCAAATGCATTTTAATACTGTTATTTGATGATAGATAATACAATTAATTGTCTGTTATGTTCGACATAAATACTAATATTTATATGTTTAATTTTTTGCCCGCAGGTTGCTTAAAGAAAAGCACATTTAAAATAACTAAATATTTCTAATACCAACAACATGGTGATTTAAAATATTGCTTACTTTCTTAGTTAGTTCATGGATTTCGTAGTATGAACGTGTATAATTTTCGAATATCTATTTTAAAAATCTTTTGAACTATATATTATTTTATACAAAATATAGGAATATAATAAAGCGCACAAGGATGTTACAAGTTTTGTGCGAGGAAAACATTAGAGGATGCAGACTTCCTTTTGTTATTTTACCCTATAATCAAAGATTTTTGTAGGTCAGAGATATATTTGCGACACGTTAGTGAACTACGGCCTAAGTGGTATATTAAATTATCGTACTGAAATGCGAGTTGAATTCAACCAGTGCTGCAATGTGAGAGATTTTCAATTTATAATGCAATTACGTTAACGCTATTGTGACGCACTTGTTGTTTAATTTAATGCGATAGTCTCGTATTCCAAATATCCCTCGGTAGCCAATTTGTTTCCCCTGGTCCGGAACCTGGTCGGTTTCCAGTAAAAAGTCCCGCAACGTTAAAATTTTTGGACGTTTTCTAAAAGAGTTTTTTTTTTCATAAGTATAGAATAACACTTTATAAATATTAAAAATAGTTATTTGTATTTATTAATGGTATGAAAAGAAAATAGTCATTTGTACTATTTTTTTGTTTATTAACACAAACATTAATAGAATCGAAGGATGTTTCCACAGTATAGTTAGGCGCGTATAGAAATGTGATGTTGTTTTGTTACTTTTGCTGTCCTGCTCCTCGCTATGTAACGAGTAGTAAATAGTCGCAAGTTCAAAATGGATTCTCCTCTCTCTCTAAAACTAATGCAGTAATTGGTTGAGAAATAAAAATAAATATTTATTTTATATAATAAAAAACAAACATTATATTTTTTCATTACCTTAGTAAAACAAATTACCATTATAAAACATAACCATTTTAATGTATATTACTATTCATTGTCACAAGAAACTAAAATTTATATTCTTAATGATACTTTCCTGAACTGGAAGTTTTGTAGTCCTAATAGGTTTTGCGTGTTGTATTCAGTGCCATCCAGGCCGAACTACCGTCTTATCATAGTTTTTGAGCACTTTTTTGTTACAACTATTATTTTGTGTTATAATCCAATTAGAATATTATATAATATTTTTTTATAATTTTTTTTATATTTCAATGTGGATGAGAAAATCTTAAAATTCTTCAATTTGGTTCATTTTGAGGTGTTGCATGATTGACAGAGCCTCACTTAGAGTAGACCAGGGGAGCGTCATTATTCTATACTAAATAATATCGGTGAAGTTGAATCCTTGACAAATCATCGTTTAATAAAACAAAAGCGCTAAAATTATTTCTTCTTTTTTTTTTGCAGAAAAAAAATATTGTTCAAAAATAGAATATATAAATTGTTCAGAAACTAAAATAAAAAAAATGTAATACAATTTACAGAAAAAGAATGCATGTTCTAGAATTTTTTTTCCAAAGAATAATAAGTCGACCGTACTAATTATAAGAGTGAACAATTTGCCCGGTTAAACTTTTTACTCCATTTTTAAAACTGAACTTTCCTGCCTTTCATTATGCTAAAGCAAAAGTTTTAAAAGATCTTATACCAGAGTACCTACATAGGATGTAGTTGTAAATTAAAAAAATTAATCAAATTAAATCAGCTTCACGCTGAGTAGGCACAGGGAACCTAGTGTTAAGACAATGTTCCCCACTTTCTGCCGAATTTGGAGGCAATTTGCATGGCGGAACTCAAAATCTCTAAATGAAAAAATGTAAATTTAAATAAATATTTCATTTCCCTGAGTGGGGATTGAACCAACAACCAGTCGTGTTTACAGTCACACTTTATGTTCCTGCGCCACAACTGCGCCTCAGTTGTAAATTCTGGTCCTGAAAATTTGTTGAGTATAAAAATAATTAATAATCATGAATTCTGTTACATCGCAATTTCTTCATTTGTTTAAATTAAATAAATTTAAACTGTGGTTGAAAAACTAGTTTGCTTATCATCACGCGAAATAGATAGAAACGACCGAATGCGTTCCCACTCGGAGGAATAAATTATGTTTATTTCCTTCCTCTGGTAACATGATAATGCGCGGAATCGAGTTCACTTAACACGCAATATTTCGATGATATGGAGAAGAGGTACTTCTAGTAGGAACTTAGTGTTTCTATTCTCTTCATTTCGTGTTTCACGTCATTATTCATGTGAATAATGTAGTGTCTTGACACTACTTCCTACTTCTTCCACAAAAAAAAGGGAACACACACTGTAAACATAACTTTTCGTTTTTCATTAAGGATTCGAACCCTCAACGAACGCATGTACAGTTAAAGTGAATTTAGCAGATTAATTTCGAAGCCGTCTTTGTTATTACCCGGCGTGATCAAGATATTGTGACGTATCGTCTGACATGTTTTATTCTCGCTCAGAATAAACTCGGAGATACCATACAACGATAAATGTTTGATAATGTCATTAATATCCGTTACATTTGATGTTTTGTAGTTATGTGCGTTGTATACGTCATACATATATACCTACATTAGTATTTGAAATAATTTCCTTAGTTTTTTGTTATTTTATTTTTATATGGATTTCTTATATAAAGTGGAAATTTACTCATAGGTATAAGTCACACTTAGTGTAAATTTCCAGTAAACCATTTTAGTATTGTTGTTGACTGTGGGCATAAATCCCGCTCAAGATAATCTTTTTTTTACTAAATAAATCAGCCGCGCCGTTGGAACCCTCTAGCCTTCACTGAAATGTAGAGCTGTGTCACTCTTATAAAAATCTCGTTTTTCCTGTTTCCGTAGGATTTTTTTAGAAATCCTCAATTATTCCTACTCTCCCTAACTTTTATATATGTAAAATAGCAATTTTACATAGTTTCGCCTGCATATTTTCCATCAGTCACTCGTTAACACAAGAGTTTTATATATATTTTATATATAAATATAAGTATTTCTAATTGTTCCTATAAATTCATTGAAAGTAACTTCACGAGAAATAGTCGATTATAAACATATAATCAATGATATGACATTATAGGTCACTTAAAATATTATAGAGTTTTTAATTGATTATTCCGGGTCACCAGCTCCTTGTAATGGCGTTGATTCTCACCCTGTGCCCAAGTTTAGAAGGATACATACGACCTTGTAGTGGCCTAGCTGTTTAGTGTTAGAAGGTGGGTCAAGTGCACTTCGATTCTCGGCAAGTGCACTTATACTTCATGGCGACTTATTTTAAAGAGATCGTCTAGCGCATACCTAAGCATTTTTAATTTAATTTACAAAATATTTTTATCATGCAAATTTACTTATTATGCAATGTGATTCGTGTATGAAAATACGAAATTTTATAGATAGAAAATTTAATCGATTTATTGGGATCTCGATATCATTGAGAATTCTTATAACGTTTCTTATTTGAACTTACATCGAATGCATTACACTAGGTAAACGGAGAGAAATCTTTTAAATACTGATTAATTATTGACTGTAATTCGACAAATA
The DNA here is from genome assembly GCA_018230445.1 of Heliconius hewitsoni. Lineage (NCBI taxonomy): Eukaryota > Metazoa > Arthropoda > Insecta > Lepidoptera > Nymphalidae > Heliconius > Heliconius hewitsoni. The sequence continues at coordinate 4,219 of DWAN01001780.1, read as the reverse complement.
TATGTAGAAGGAACATACTTAGATTTTCTAACCTAACATTTCTAACCGAATTTGCCCTATAATAGCAGAGTTAAAATGCACCGTCCGAATAAAAAATAACCGATATTTACATTAAAAATAAATAAATACAGTATGTATTGAACAAATTGTTACTGTTTTGACGTTATTATTTAGGAGCCTTTTAATTTACTACCTACTCAAAACTTTTAAAAAAATGCACATACATGACTACATATTACAAATTGAATATTATCTATCTCCTATGACTCAAATCGTTACTTTCGGTAAGATAAACACTTAATACTTTACATAAAGACATCACTTTTACTATCTCAAACGTTTACGAGATAATCCATCCATTTCAACTATGTGCTTTTATGTCAAATTCATAATTCTTTTTTTTACCTAAATCTGTCGCCTTTGGTGATGCGATTGACGGCATCATGATAAATTCAAGATTCTTTAGCAGAAGGTTGGGGGTTCAAGTCGAGCTACTAAGATATGTCGTGAGGCCGTCATGGGACAAGGGCACAATGGTGCGACTGTAAACACGACGGTTGTGGGCTCGATTCCCACTAGGTGGAATGAAATATTTAATATTTACATTTCCTCGCTTTGGTAACGAGGCAAAGCGCGGCGTTGAATTCTGACACCCAATGCCTTCAGAATTCTTCGTAAAGTAGGGAACGGAAATGTCTTATTGGGAACGGAGTGTCTTAACACTAGGGTCTTAGGTTCTCTTTACCTACATGTGAGGGATATAGCGTGGAGCTAAAAACAAGTATCATATAGGCCTTTAGCTATTATCCTTACCGTTTTAAATCACGGGGGCAAGCTGCCCCACCCCATATAACAATCTATCTTATGAGTGTAAAGGAAAACAGCACAGTTGACTTCCACCACTCAACACGCAATGCCTCGACAAATTCGTGTTGATGATGTGTATTTATCGAAATCGATTACGTCAGGAGCAATTTGCTTAACAATGTAAATACGACGAAATTAAGATTCCGCTGACCAAATAATTTGTCGTCTACAATAGTCAAACAAATGACCTTAAACATGTTTATTTTATATACAAAGTAATATTGGACACTATATTTTATTTATATGTTTTCAGCTATTTTTCGTCAATACTTTCTAATAGGTCGCCTAGCACGTGAACGTGTTTGTGAAAGCAGTAGAAAAAAGTCGGACGTACATCTGATTGTTTCGAATTTTTCTTTTAGTCTGTCCTCGTCCACTGCTAGATATAGGGCTCTCTAATGGCACGCCATGAACTCGGTCTTTAACTCTTCGCATCCCGCTGTTTATCATCTTTCTTTTATTCTTTAAAATTGTTAATTACCACTCTTCTATACTATTCTATACTTCTATAATAAAATTGTGTGATCGCCGTCTGTACATTAAAAATACATTTTTATCTGTTTGTCTGTGCATGCCAATACCTTTCCTTTTACTGAAACACTGAAACTGAAAGTAGACATTCACGTGCCAGAGTAGATTTTAATACCTTGCCTTGCATAAAACTAAACAAGACATTAATGCCGTTATCTGTAAGAAATTAGACTCTTATAATTGATAACCATTTATCGTGGTTCTTTTTACCCATCCGTACTAAAACCACTGTTCTTAATGAGGAGATTCTCGACAAACTTAACCAACTTCAGAATATGTGTTTGTCTTATCTTAACATGTCTGATTTCCGTCGGCAACTGGATTGGCTTCCTGTGCGTTTACACCGTAATAGGAACATTCTCACAATTTTTTTAAATATTTTATAGTTATCCTCTCCTCTTTACTTAAGGGAGCGTTTTCAATTGTCACTTTCAAGTGACTACCTAGACGCTCCTGTGTTACACTAAGAAAACTTGAGTTTCCTATGTTTAATACCTTTTTCTATGAAAAATCTTTCACAGTCCAGGCAGCGCGCTTGTGAAACTCACTTCCTAACTCTACACTGGCTGGCAATCCGTCTCTCAATACTTTTAAAATCAGATTAAAACAAAACTTTCTTAAACTCAATTAGAATTTTGAGATTTCGCTTTGTCTTTTTCTTAATTATTTTAATTTTTCTATTTCAACTTCTTTATGTCATTGTAGTAATATTACCGCACCCGAATCGTTTTTGTTAACATCTCCTACATTAATATGTTTCTGGTAGAGATCTCTATTAGAGATCAGTTATCCGTTGTTCACATTCTTTCTGTTTCTTTCTTGTATGGTGTTTATGTACCACACAAGAAAGAAAATACATTTAATGAAAAAAAAATAAACGGCTTAATCGATTTCATTGCAGTTTTCACTATTGCGTTTTGGTAAACTTCTTCATTTAGTGTTTGTTTTATTTAAAAGTAAATTTTATAAATAAAGGTATTGTACATCAAATAGTGTAAACGCAGCAGGTTGTGGCTTCGATTCCCACTCGAGGAAATTAAATATTTAATGATATAATTTCCTCGATCTGGTAACGAGGTAAAGCTCGGCGTTGAGCGGCGTTCTGCTACTTAATATGCAAAATTTAGCGAAAGTAGAATCGGAAGTAGTAATAGGAACGGAGTATTTTAACACTAGGTCCCCATTGTCTACTTCTCTATGTAATTGATGTAGAGTGAAGCTTAAAATTACAAAAAATATCATTTTAATAGGTTGAAAGTAAAATAAAACTGGATACATAAAACCAATGCGGATAGTTAGGTAACAAATATTATCAATGTAGTGGTGGAAACGAGCATCGTTTGGCATTTACTTTGTATCTACACGTAACGTCCAATTTTTCTGGCACGTGAAAGCATTTGGGAACTTCTTTAACGATGAATGGCCTTTTAAGTTAGCGAATAAATCAATATTATAAGCTTTAGGTGAACTTTTTCTTATCGTTTGACTGGTAATATCACGCCTACATATAGCAGGAATATATAGCAGAGTTTTAGAGCACTAAGGTGCAAGCAAAGCAGGGTAGGTAATGAGAATGTTGTGTTAAGGCACTTCGCTCTCCGCCTCCCGCCCTAATTCACTCGTACATTCTGTGTAAGTGACCGTGGAACTCCATACATGTGTGCGTATCTATAGGTATTTTCTGGAAGGATGGGGGTCTGGACTTTAGCTTTGATCAGATATGTTCGTGTAGACGTTTTTTTTTTAAATAATTTTTGGTAAATAAAATGTTGACTTGAGTTAAATATTATCCACCGCCTTTAACCTCACGTTGTCTTGCTAGAGAGGACAATGAGAATAAGTCAGACGGTCCGATTATGGTTATCTATTTATACGTAAATAAAAAATATTAAATATTTATTCATATTATATTATTATTGTCTTATTTGGAAACATGACACTTTTACATTATGTCAACTTATATTATTTTTCCTGGTAAAATATGTTTTACTCTTAGTATATTATTATTATACATCTTGTATTTGTTTACGAGTATCGTACTCATATAATATATGAACATACAAATGTTCATATATTATATGAGTTGCTTGTTGCTATCGCTATTCCAATAAAACTTTTATTTAAAAACCCGGTAGCTATTTTTTTTATATCTATAGACCAATTCACACTTGGTTTCTATTAAGTATGTCTAGTATTAGTAATCTAAATTTGTTTTATCTATTTTATAACTTTATCTTTTGCAAATAGATAACTACTTTATTATAATTTTACTCACTAGTCTAAATAAAGCTATCAGTCACGGTAAAACGTCTCATTATTATCGCGGTGGTTGTGAGGTAGATCCCAACTCGAGGGAATGAATTAATTATTTTAATTTTCCTGCTGTTTAAAGACAAGATAATTTCATCACCCAACACGCAATGCACTCATTAGATTCCGGAGTGTCTTAACACTAACTTATTTGTCTGCCTTTTGATTGATTGGATTCAGGATGCAATATGAAGCTGAAAAAGAAAAAATGTTCTAATAAATCAATCGCAGTACAATGTGCATACATACCCAGCCAAGTACACGTGTACCAAGTCCATCTACGACGGTTCCAACCTTTTATCCTGTCAATTTGCGACCGCTGGGAATTGGGTTTAATTCAATTTCATTTATGAAATAACAATCGCGTCTCGCGGGTGTTACGTCAGCGGTGTAGGCCTAGCCGCAGTACCGCAGACTGGCCGCAACTCGACTCTGCACATGGTATCTGGTCATAACATATTTAAAAAAACCTCTGAATTGAATGTTTTTTTTTTCATTTTTAAATAAATAT
>DWAN01001779.1:0-16773 GCA_018230445.1 Heliconius hewitsoni | reverse complement strand
ATAACTAACATAATTCATAAGAAAAAAAATTGTTGCTAACACACTAACACTATACAGATATGGATTTTAATCTGAAATAAACTATTTTTATTTTATTTTTATTTATTACTTTCGTTTTATAACAATAATATCCTATAATGGAAGTTTCAACCAATTTAATTAGTTATAGTAGTTAGTTATTTATAGCAATTGAACAAAAGCACAAACAAACATACACAAAAAAATACAATGATTCTATGAGGTTGCTTTTTAATATTTTTATTACATCTATGAACATATATACAATTTGAACCCCACACTATAGCATTTAAGCTTAAATACAGTGTAATTGTCATTGTTTCGCCAACTGGCATTTTTCCAGGAAACTATAAATAAACCACGGTATGTAAGTTGAATTCTTTTGAACACTCAACTAAACGGTCCGGACAGAACTGAAAAATACACCTGACAGGAGTTGAGTGAGAAATATGTGCTTTCCAAGTAAATTAGTGGTTAGGTTAACGTGAGGTTGACTTTGGAGCTTTTTGAAATAGAAAAAGTGGTGTCTTTATTTATATAAATAAGTATGAGCAAACTGAATGCGGGAAAGAAATGTCTGACATTTTCATTTTCTCGCTTTGGTGACGAGGGAAATCGCGGTGTTGAGTCAATTCCTCAGATTTTGGGCAACGGAAGTGTTTTAATGGGAACGGAGTATCTTAACGCGGTGTTCCCAGCTGTTCTCTACCTACCAACTTCTTGTTATATTCAGAATGTAATGTGAAGCAAAAAAATATAATTAAGTAAGTTTAAAGGGAGAGTAATGAGTTATATCACTAGGCGATAACACCCGTATTCGGGAATGATCAATTTCAACTCTTAATTATCTAGCCACGTTTCCTTTGTGACATACAGACAAACTGTTCAATGCAGTCTAAATATTTGTTATAACATAGAATTGTACGATAACGTACATAATTATGTTAATATTTATAATCATAATTAATACCAACTATTATTTTTCTTCTAAAAAATAATCATTAAGTAAAATTAAGAAATAAGAAAAAAATACTTATATTTTTTTTGTAGGATGTTTACTAGATCCAATACCGTCGTGAAATACTTAAAAGCAAAGTAGTAGTCAGTAGTTCTACTGAACAGAGTGTCTTGAGACTAGGTTCCCTTAGGGTAGGTAAATTAAAATTAAATTATTTTATATTTATTATTTATTTTTTTGTTTATAGCGTTACACTATATCCCGCATATAACAGGGTACCAGGGGAACGTGGGAACCTGGTGATAAGAAATTCCGTTCCAATTATACACTTCTGTTCTTTGCATTACAACCTTCATTACTTTTTCTACCCTTATATATATTTATTCTACTTTATAAATAATATTAATTAAATAAAAAATTACATTTAATTAGGTAATGTTAATATTTAACTAAAAACTATAAAAGTACTAAAAGTTCACATCGTCCGTCTGTACATCAATTTCTCATTATTGATACGGAATGACAATTATTAGGGGTTGACAGAGCTACGGCTTCGTTGCGCGATAAGAATGTCACTTTACTTATTTCTTTGATAATATCGTCAACCTTATCTGTATAACGTGTCAGTGATTAAAAACTATTAATATTATTAACGCTAGTAAATGACGTAAAGTTTTGTAAATTGTTTTGGATTTCATGCTTTTTTATCCTAAGTAGTCACTACGTGTTCCCTTTTCCGAAAAAGTTAAAAAATATGTATTTGAAACAATAGAATTGAAAATAAATAGTCATAATAGAATTGAAAAGTAAATCTACCGTTAAATCACAGTTTCAGAGGCATAGTGAACCAGAGAACCTAAACTAATCGTTTGTCAAATTTTCGATAGATTTTACTGAGTGGCAGTACTAAACACCGATCTCGAAAATAGGGAAAGTGGGAAACATAATGCCTTAACACTAGGTTCCTTCTGCCAACCTGCTGCATTCACCATTGAGTACAGAAAACTTTCAATTACGCTAATATACAGTCACGTCTACAGATGTTTAAATATTTAGACTCAATCTGATAAGGTCTGGAAGCTTTTTTGTTATCTTACAGGCGAGACGAAATGAACGTAGTATGTAAATGTCAACGAGAAGTAAGGAGCTATATTACTCTATTTATACAAACATTAAATGTAACATATTGTGGGTTCGATTCGCACTCGGCGCAATAAAATATATAATATTTTAATTTCCTCGTTCTGGTAAAGAGGCAAAGCACGCCGTTGAGCTCCACCGCTAAACACGCAATGCCTCCAGAATTGCACAGAAATTGAGGTACGGAAGTGTCTTAATAAAAACGAAATATCTTAATTCTAAATCCCCAAGTACCCTCTTCCCACCCTGCTATGAGCGGGATACAGCGTGAAGCTAAAAATCTATATTTTTAAATTGAAAAGACAATCGATTTAACAAACGGCTAGCCATCTAATTTGAGCCCAATAAACTATCCAATACATCACATAATATAAGAAAGTGTTGCTTGATTGACAAGGGATCTCCCCCGGGCGGGCGTCTGCCTCTTATTTGATTGCGACATGAGAATTTTATATTACTTTCTTTATCCGTTTTAGTTTGAAATGTCTATGTTCAGTGTCTTGGAGTGTGTGTTGTCTGTAAATTTTTAATGGCTTTATTCTCTATCTGCTAATACTATAACGTTTGTTCGTATGAACACGCTAATCTCAGGAACTACTGGTTTGAATTTCAAAATATTTCGATACTTTACATTGAGTGGCTTTACACTAAACGCTCTATTTTGTGCACCAGGACAAGTAAATAAAAAAAAATCCATTGAATCATTTCCCGAATGGTAATCGAATCTACAACCATCACGTAACGTCTGACGATATCCCACAGCGCTATGACACCCTAAAATTTCGTTTGAATTCGTTAGTCTCAGGTATGTTCTGAATCTAAAAGATATTTTATTACACAACTGTTAATTTTTATGTTTGCATATTTTCATTTTTTTTGGAATGGTGGAACCCAACGCTGCGTTTTACTTCACTAAATAGGAAAATGGCAACAACTTAAATGTTAACGAATTATTATATCTAAATTATTCATATTGAAAATAAAAACAATCGAAATAAAATCAAATTTCTAAAATATCTAAATTATTTATATTTTTCTGTTAGACAAGGACTTTGGATATGGATTATCGAAATTGGATTACTTCGCTCTAGAAACGTATTTATACGTCATTTAAATAAACGAGTGGGTATTAAACCTACATCACACTTATAATAAGTGTGGGTTCGATGCCGGACTGCTGGCAGTATATGAAATATCACATATAAAAATAATATTACAAGCAAGCAATTTTATTTGACTTGCCGTTTTAGTATGTGTGAAATCTTGCAAGCTCAATAATCCGTTTCCGACTTCAGTTCTGATGATAATAAAAGTACATATATGCCACTAACATGGATATCAAATGAAAGGGCTTGATGTGAAAAATCCAACATACCATAAAATAAATCTGAAAATTTGTTTTTAAAACATTTTTAATCAATATTTAATGTTTTTATGGTTTGTTTATGCCATCATGCTTGGCACGTGTCTATTATTATTGCAATAGATAAGTCTTAAATTACAAAATACGCCACAACATATTATGTTTCCCACAAGAATGTAAAAAAACTAAGAGTATTGTTTATATTGCATTACATAAGAGTCTTAAACATGAAGTTCTTTTCGCTGTATCTGCACATAGTATAGGGTAAACAGAGGGAACCTGGGAACCTAGTGTTAAGACACTCTGTTTCCATAAAGACACTTCAGTTACCTATCTTACGCTGAACTCTTAAGGCATTGCGTATTAAACGGCGGAACTCATCGCCACGCTTTGCCTCGTTACTCTGGTAACGAGGCAAAGCGTGGCGATGAGTTCAGCATTTAACATTTCGTCGCTCTGGCGAGGAAATTAAAATATTAAATATTCCATTCCTCCGAGTAGGAATTGAACCTACAACAGTCGATGTACACTCGTGTGCTTATTCCTCTGCGCCACAACGGCCTCAACATGAAGTTATTACCTCTAATAATTTGAGCCTCTTTCGGAGAAATTGCACAATAGTTAACGGAACTTAAGCCCACACTTTATCTTACTCGAAACCATTCATATATTTACAACATTTTTGCTTTATTGTGTATCGAACCCACAATCTGAAATCATTCCAAGACAGTATATAAATATTTTCTTTTTTGTAGTATTTATACCTGTTTTCTTAAAAGCCCATTTCGATGATAAAAGAATAAAAAAAATAAATAAACAGCTCTACAATTTCGCGCAAATCTCTTGGGATATCCATTAGGAAATTACTTATGATATTATTGAACAATCTTGTGGGAATATATCGGTCACAATAAATTGAGGTAATAATCTTGTTATTATATTAATGGCTATTTCCCAACCCTAATTAGAGAAATTGCGGCGTTAAGTTACGCCACTCAATGCGTGGTGTGAAAAAGCGTAGAGGAAAGTGAGTAGCGAAGTTTACACTATAGTACCTCTTATATGACTCTATAAATGACTTTTAATTAATGTTGAAAGAAGTGATTTTGACATGACAGGTATGACAAATTATGAAATAAAACTATATAATATTTTTTCATTTTATATGATTGATCATCGCGGCTCATGGGGACAGCGGCAGTTGGGATGGCTGTTCGATTTCCAGTAGAGAAAATAATTATATTTATATTCACATCTCCGCTTTGTTAAGACAACGATGTTGTGTTCCGCGCTACTTAATACTCTCTATGTCTCGTAACTTGACCGAATGAGAAACTTAGGGAATAGTATTTTAACACTTGGTTGCTTGGCCTATCCAGCTATGGTAAAAAACGGCGGTGGATTTAATCCAATCTAATTTAATCACGTTAGCAACTTGTCTCAAAACTTATTTCACTACTAGAACTAATAGAAGTCACTTTTCATCTTCCCCATACATACTTTAAAACAATATATTTTACTTTAAAACTGTACTTAGGCATTATTCATCATAATACGACGTACATAAAGTGAATAAGTAAAGAAAAAGATCGTCTAGACCACGCGACGAAATATTTTATGAAAGAATTTGCCAGGTCGCGCCTTTATAGTCTATAGTTGTTTAAAATTTATTTTCAACTACCCACTTCTTATTTTTGTTCACGTAATATTTTATACGCTTCATGCTGTATCCCGCATATAGCAGTATAGGAAGAGGGAACCTGGAACTAAAACACTCCGTTCTCCATGCTCTGTTTCCCTCTTTAAAGACATGGCTTGTTAAGAAGAGGATCATAAGTGCTAGCACTCTTATTATCGATAAAAAATCAATTTCATATTTACTCTAGTTCCTCTCTCCTGTGTAAATTCGGCGGAAAGTGGGCAATGGACGTGTTTTTAAAAAAACGGAATATCTTAACACTAGGTTCCCAGGTTCCTAATGCCTAATCGGCTATCTGCGCCATAAAAATAATTTAATTTAATAATTAAAATAAAATTTGCTCTAAAAATATATTTAATTAACCTTATTTAATTACTTACAAGAAGTTCCAGGCAGCCATTAGACTCTATTTATAGTTAAAGCAAAACATTAATAATTCAAACACTTTCGTGTGTAATAAATTAAGTCCTGCACAGTCGGTGGGTAATCTCAAAATGGCGGCATACGTAATACTTCAACATTTTATGGCGCAAGTAAAAGGGAAAATGCGGGTTTTACTGTCATTGTTGACATAATAAAGCAATGAACTTCACGCAGAAGCACTTAGGTTGAACACTTGTTATCTAAATATCGATGTGAGATGGAGCATGTTATATATTGGTTAGGGTATTATACGATCGTAGTATTCGTTCGTATGGCTTAGTGGTTGGGGTAGATGGTTGCCAATAAGTACGGGTTCAAGTAAAGTCAAGGTAAGGAAAATATAACGATTTTTCTTTTCTTTTTTTCACTTGACGCTGTATTCGCACATAACAGAGTAGGCAGATGGAACTTGGAAACCTAGTGTTAAGTTTTTTTTTAATAAATTTTCTAAAATATCTTTTCATCATAACTTTTACAATAGACTCTTATGTTACTGAGTGACTTATAATCAATGTACAGATGAAATTACTGGACTTTAGAAATCTGAAATTTGATGTGTGGGTTGATTGCGGAGAGTATGTGCAGCACTAAGATAGGGTTTCTTAAAAAAAGCTGCGGCCAATCGTGGCGTTGGTATACATGCGTGCATAAGTTTGTCTGCTTAAACGCTACATCTCCTAACACAGACCTCGCAGTCTGAATATTTCCCTGTACTTCCTGTATGTCACTTCCTGGAGACGTAGCAGCCTTGTTTGACATGTGATGTTTCTGTGCTTCCAGTGCAACCAGTGTAGGACCGTAGTGACCGAATTTCTAAATTACACATTCATGCTTTTTCTTGTATGCATTACTGGGTACAATGCACGGATGCCTCGTGGTTTTTCTTTTGTTGAACTTATTTTTAAAATGTTTTGTATGGAAAGCAGGTTAGTTTTTAGTTTTTGGTGCGTTTTTGTTCAGTGGAAATATGGTAAATAAATATGGTGAATAAAATATAAATATTGATTTATGCATAAGTGACGTTTTGTTTCAAAAATAGAACAACATGATTTTCAGTATTCACGAAATAAACAAGTTTTCGTTAATATGTGTCATATTTTAGATATGAGTGACTGAATTCGGTGATAGTGAGTTCGATTTAATCAAGATTCAACGTAACATTGGGTAATGTCACCCAATAACTCACAATAATGTCAAAAAGAATTTTAGACAACGTAGAAACTTAACACAAGACAGTCAGATAATTCTGAATATCACATAATTACTACAATGCCGTCGTGGAGTACGAGCAGAAGCGCGTCACTGTCAACGCGACATTTGGGTTTAATTCCGAGAGAGTAAAATATTTAACATCTTTATTTCATCAAAGCGTGGGACGGTAAACGCGACATGATGTGGGTTCAATTCCCACTAGGGACAATAAAATATTTAATATTTTCATTTTGTCAAAGCGCGGCATTAAGTTTCACCACTTAATTTACAATGCCTCAAGAATTTCAGCGGGATACAACGTGAAGCTGTAAAAAAACTATATACGCTATAAGTATGCAAAGTAAAAAACCGCCGTGATTCAATGGGACACCGTCCGACTTTCAATACAATGGTTATTGACGCGATGCCTGCTGGTCGACAAAGCGCGGCGTTGAGCTCTGTTCAATATCTTTAAAGTTGAGTGGAATACGGGGATCAGAGGATTGCTATACGGAAAACGCGTGAAAAATCTGCAAAAAAGTACGAGCTAAGCCGTAGGTAATTTAATGTCAAAATCACCCTATAATATCCTCTTTCAAATCAAAGTTCAAGCTGCCTGATTTCTGTTTGAAAAATTAGCCACCGACCCTTGCCTTCGATGTAAGTTGCGTAAATCATCACCCTTCTAGGAACCCTACCGCTATTTACGAAATAACCGACCTCCTATTAAATATCTATATATCATTCAGGGACCCTAAGTAACTTAACTGGGAAAACGTTGAATTTTCTCTAGCTATTTCTTTTTTGTTTCAAATAGTTTTTCGTTTAGAGGTAGAGTTTGAAACTACTATATACTAACGCAGATTCAAGTTTCATTTCAAAAGTGTGTATTATTAAAACAAAAGTATTGAATCACGCTGTTTTAACATAAGAGAGTGTAAGTTTTTAAGCAAAGTGAAATAAATTTATTTAAAATAAGAAATTATATACTTTTATGCATCAGTGCACTTCTGTTATTCACCAGTTCAATAAAACGAATGCCAGACTGGCCCAAGACACATACTGGCCTTTTTTTACTAAATCATTAAAACTGAACTGAAGAGAATGTTAAATGATGAGACATCACTTCTGTGTAATCGAGAAGTTAGCAGGCATGCGTAAAAATAATGATAAACCGTTGTTCTTATAAACAAAAAAAATGATACGCGTTGTAGCGCAGCGGTGCAGTGTCTGATTGTGCGACGGTGTTTGGTTCGAGTTCTACTCGGAAATGGAAATTATTTTCTTTTCTTTGCTGTTTCTCTGGTAGCAACAAAAAGTGCGACGTTGAGTTCCACCACTTAAGTAGTTAAGTATCGAGTAGTCTTATTAATACAAAAGTCACCTATAGGCATGTATTTAGTAATTTATGTAGGAAAAAGAGACGAAAAATTTTTTATTATCTAAACAATAAAGACAACTTAACTTTTCTAATACTTCATAATTATCATTACAAGCTAAAAAGCAATCGAAATGACGACTTCCTAGTTATTAAAGTCATTTAAAAAACAAAGAAACAATCAATCTATACAGCCCCTCCCCAAAAATAAAACCATAAACAAAAAATCAACTAAACCATATCCTCTATAATAACATCAAAACAACACATAAAAATAACTTAAAATCACATACAACCAGCTATAAACATCAACAATTATATTCCTGACAGTCACATATGACAGTTGGGAAGTTTGCTACCCTTCTACCTTACCTGCCCTACATGTTACTTGACACTCTTAATTATTAACGAGGATTGATGCTGTCCCAGGAGTGCGCCAGGACCTGCCAGGACTGCGAGGACTCCTATGGTGGTTGGTATAGAGTCTATGTTGTAATGGAACCTAATAAGTACATGCCTTTTCGAGATGTAACTCCTAACGATGGATTATCTGAGTGTTAATATGAATAATTTAACTTGATTTGAGGTATTAACTTTGTTTGTGATGGTACTGTAGTAGGGAACGTTGTGTAGATGAATTGTGGGCTCAAAATGTTTGTTTAAAAATATTTCGATGAACCATACATAAACATAAACGTTATAGAAGTAAAATGCAGAAAGAAGAAACATTTAAATTTTAACAAACCATATAAAAATTGAAATTTCGCCTATTCTTTAATATTTGAGACAGAAACCTAAGATATAGAGAAAGATATTTTTTCTAAACATATAAACACAATGATTTTTTTTATTAAAAATAACGAAAATGAATATTTTTGTCTTATAAAATCTACAGAAAACCTAAATAAAAGGAATAAGAATTTTCAAGATAGTAAATAAGGAAAACGAAAATAAGCTAAATAGCTACCGTCGTTATAGTAAATATCTCAACGATTAAAGAAAACAAAGTAGCTTTTCAAAAATATTTTTTTTGTGAAATACCTCATAAAAGATGAATTCTGGAAACGATAAGAGAACACGTCTCGTCTCACACTAAATATGGTTCAAGTTATAAGATGGAGCGTTTTTAAATGAATTTTGATTCACATAAACCTTTCTTATATTTAACTTTCAACATTTTATAGTTATGAACAAAATGTTATGACAAAAAAATTATAACTTATTTAAACATTTTAAATAATATGCTTGATGTAAGTAATAAGTTAAACTAATCAAAGTTAAACAAATTCATTTTGAAATTGTTTAAGTTGAGAAATGATTATGGTTTAGACTAGTAACCTATTATAAAATATTATGGATGATAATAAAAACTCTTTCACGCTGTATCCCAGGGTAGGCAGAGAGAACCTAGTGTTAAGATACTCCATTCTCCACTTTCCGCCTAAATCTAGACGGATTGAGGTCAATTGAGGCACAAAGTGTGACTGCAAAATCGACTGGTTGTGGGTTCGATCCCCACTCGAGGACATGAAAAAATTATTTAAATTTATATTTTTATTTCTTTGCTCTGATGAAAGCGCGGAGTTAAGTTCCGCCTCTCAACACGGAATAAAATATATTTTATTATTCTTTATAAGTCTTTAATATGTATACGTTAGAATTTTTTGTATGTCCATTATTTGAATAATTATTTATTCCTAATAAAACAACAATTGGGATTTAGGTTATTTAGGCTTACTGGCAATAGTATGTATGTATCGCATATTAAACACTCCTCAGTCTGCAAGAAGAGGAGAGAGAAGCGTCTTTCCGAAATAAGGCTAGCACTGTGGGTTAGCGTGAGAGAGGAGGAACTTGCCTATTGCTGCCGTATGCGTGAGAGAAAAGGAAGCCAGACAGCAAGCTGGCTTAGCCGTGCCGTAGTCGAACCCACAATCATCGCCTTTACAGTTAGACACTGTGCCGCTACGGCTTCACTATAAAAAAAAAACAAATACAACCAACAACTCATAACTTGCGCCACACAAATTCGTACCCCCGTCACCTCGCGGCGCGTGGCGTCAGGCGCGAAATAATTTATTACATTTCTTAAAAGCCATTACTGGGTGACACCGTCAATGGGCCGTCACTCCGCCCTCCGCAATTAGCATGAATTTTATAATGGTGCTGCAACACTGCACTTAAACGTAGTACTTGTCGAGCATATGGATGTCATTTTAATAATATAGCTACTTTTATGTATGTATTATTATGGGGCCGTCGTGGCGCAGCCACATAGTGACTGATTGGAAACGCGATATTTTCGGTTCGATGGTGTGTACGATTACCACGCGTACCCACTCGTGGGCACGAATTATTTTAAACCGTGATGCCGTTTGGCAAATTGTACGTTTAATTCTTATTTTCGGGTGATCCTGTGGAAGTGGTCAATGCTATCCTTTGTTTCATCAGATTGGCGAAACGAAAATAATAATAATGTAAGTGTAGACGAGCGAGTTCCGGCACTCAATACGCTATGTCTCGAAAATTGCGTGACGCGACGGGAACGCAGCGTCTTAACAATAGGTTCCCTTCGCCTACTCAACTATACAGAAAAAAAAGTGAAAGTAAGTACTTCAGTAAGCATTTCTGCTAATAGATTTAAATCCACATCCATTACAAACACTGAGTCACTACCCAACTGTACCACAATGGTTTCTAATTTAGTAACAAAAGACAAAACCTATAACTTCATCAATCTATAATTAGCAATAGAACGCCGGTGGTCGAAGCAAATGCATCCATAAGATGCCTATTATGAAGATTTACGAGAACTTACGGCCGTTCCTAAACAACTGGATGGAAAAAACGTTTTAGACGTCGCCATTTTATTTACGATCACTTACTAAAGTAGTGCCCAAGCAAGTTAAGTGTGATGTAAAATGTTCCTGAAATAATATGTTTAAAGTGAGGTGTTCAATTGATATTTAAAAGTGGTGATAAATCCTATTTAGAGATAATATTTTTAAGATAATACGAATATAGGGATGTCATGTCTGAATTAATGGGAACGGAATTTGAATTTATGCTTATTAAGTTTGTTTTATGGTTTAAATATTATGTTTTAATGTATAGTAAGCTTGCAGACGGAAACTGTAAACGCGAGGGTCTTGGGTTCGATTCCCAAGCGGAGAATTTCCTTTTTATCGCTCGTCACTCAATGCACAATATCTTGTAAATCGATCATAAAATGGGAAACACTATTTTCCCTTCTCGTCAGTACGCGTGAAATTACAAAATAAAATGATATTATCATTTCAAGACCATTGTAATACAAAAACCAGTATATTGATTGATACTATTAAATCATAGTAATGTACATAATTATATAGATTTAAAATTAAATCTAAAGAAAGTAATAATTTATGCTGTTCTTTTTTAATTATTCACTCGATAATTTATTAAAGTTATGTTGTAAAAGGATAAAATAAATCTGAATAATCAATAAAAGAAGAAGAAATAGCTGGACAGAGAAAAGACTGACATTAAGTTCACCTATACATCATCTACAATCTACATACAAATACATATTCGAGTGTTTTGTTTCATTATTATTTATTGAGTAGAACATAAAATAAATAAATAAATATAAAAATAACGCCTATTAAATACTCGACTTCCAACAAATTCAGTTACAGTACTTGCTATAAAGAGCTTAAAATCTAAAATTTTATTGTGCAATATCTCCTGAACCTTAATAACGTTATGTCAAAGTAATTCTAAAAGGAAATCAATCCAGTTATCAAATCTCAGAAACCATGTTAATACACGTCTCCTTAGCTTATCTTGTAATCAATCTGACACCATCCATGATTTGGGTCAACAGATTTACGTATACCGACTACCTTTTAGGGTATCCTTATTTACATCGTTTTAGCCAAAGAAATTTAGTCTCTACTTTGTCGATGTTAGGCTGATATTTCTATAATATCATTGTTTTTTGTAAGATTCGTATGTTACTGATTGTTTACACTCGTCTGGTGAATGTCGTGAAAACGTCGTCATCAAGTTGCAGTTGCTTTTATTGTGTGTTGTATAAAGTGTCTTTTTTTATTTCATTGGATTTTTTTATGACTGATGGCTTTCCTGTAATATTGCTTATGAATGAGGTAGGATATAGGAAAGAGGACAGTCGTTTCTTCGTACTCAGGAATTGTGAGTTCGTTCGACAATTGAGGATGCGAAATTTTTAAATATTTTCATTTCCTCGTTCTGATAATGACGCAAGCGGCGTTGAGCTCCTCCAGTGAAAATGACTTAATGGGAATGGAGTGTCATACTAAGTTCCCAGGTTCCCTCTGCCTACTGTGCTAAGTGTGGGATACAGCACAAAGCTAAAAAAAAGGCAAATTGAAATATAAATTCCCTCAGATTATTCCGCAAAATGTGAAATTATTCATGCAATATATGTATTGAATGTTTTGTAATCAACACATCGTGAATAAGGAACGTAATATTCGGCTCTTGGTTTTTGAAGTATACAAAGCATCCTGTAAAGTATTTTAAGCCTATAGCCTTTTAAGAAGCACTAGTATAATGTATTGAAATCTAACATCATATTTAAAATAATGAATCGCATGTTTATTAAATATCAATATGCATTGGATTGATATTTAAATCCAACATAATCTCATAAACACATCTCAACTACACTGTAACGGTACACACACACACACCTCTACCTTCCCTTCTAAATTAAAACTAATTGAAAATGAAAATTCTGAAATATGACTTAACCAAACAATACGTTTAACATTCCACCTTTGCTTTGCGAGAACAATGCCATTCAACCCATATTAAACTCACAACGCTCATAAACGAATCGCCTCCAGTAAGTATTTCGCCTACATATCAAGAAAACCAACCAAGCTAAAATGATTCTTATATCTAACGAAGTAAAAACAAACGAGGGATCAACGTTCGAATCCATAGACAATTAAATTGTTTTTTCTTTTATTACTAATGAGATCGTCTACAATAGTTGTCATTGTGTCATCCGTTCGAATTCACTTCGCGCAGGAAGTCGGTAGTTTCATTTCCGAGTAGGGTGTAAACCTACATACTGTATTGTTAGCCATTGTTCATAACGCCTTTGTGGTGTCTTTTAATTTGATTATTGTGGTACTGAAATAAGTTAGTAATTGAGTATGGCCGCTGGTGGCGTATTGAGCATGGATTTGAATATTCTACTTGCTTTAATTGCTTAATTGTGAATTGTTTTATTTTTATAATTTATAAGAAGAAAAAGTTTAAATCTAAAATATTAGAGACACTGCTGTTGACTGGCTGCATGCAGAAATCTTCACCGCATTTTGCGATATCTGATTGGATTAAATTAAATTGAATTGATTTTTTTTCCATCGATCATTGCCTAGAGCTTGAATCGAACCCATGTCCATAGTTTTGCCAGTTAAGAATAATAGACATAATTATAAAGACCATAGCGTACTAAGATGACGAAGCAACACCTTATTCACGCATGATATATACATATCTATAATATATAAAGAAACGTGACGAAATTTACTCTTAATTAAAAAATATACTCCATTAAATTAGTCCCACTCAATAAAATTCAGCTTACCACATCAAAAAATTTAAAACACAGCAACACTTTCCAACAATTTTCAATATATTGAAAGACCAAGTGCTGAGCAAACCCACCTGTACCCGTAGCCCACCATCCACCATCCACCACCACCACCATCTACGAGTGAGTATCGCAACATTAACAAACAAGTCACAGACCCGCCCGCCTGACCGTCACGGCCTCGTTAGCGCTGTAAACAAATTAGATTACCTAACGATGTAGACGGTTGTGTTTAGTTAGCCACTTTGGACTTTATGGGCGATAGTGCCTATTGGAGGAGTCTTTGGGCGTTTCAGATTTAAATGCTTGGGGTAATTTATATGTTTTGTATAGTTTTATTGAAATGTTCTGTTTTATGTATGTTTAGAGAGACTTAGAGATATGTCGATGGAAATTGATTATAATAATTATTTAAATTATTTTCATTTTTCCGCTCTGATAAGATAAAGCCAAACTTAAGTGGCAAGCCTAAGCGCGGTGTTTCTCGACACGTAATGCTTCCAGAATTCGGCGGAAAGTGGAGAGCGGAATGTCTTGTTTTGAGCGATACGTCATTCATAATATAATTTACCTAAAATAGTGTTATATATTTAAATGACAAAATTTCGAACCTACAGCCCTTATTAAATACTGCTGGACACTCAACTGCCAAACACAAAGGTTTCTCTAATGCAAATGTAAAATAAATATACCAATACAAAGCGATGAAAGTCGAGCTCAAACACGTTTTAATGCCTGTTCCTTTCAAAACCTCTGAAGATTTCCATCTTTTGTTCTTCCAGCAATATTTGCACGGAAGAAAACCACAAAAATTTTATTGCGGCGTTAATATTTTGTCTCATTTCTCTTACATTTATGTTTGGCACAAATTATTGTGAAACTTGAATAAGAAATTATGAATTTTGAATACAAAATACTGATGATCTCTATGAAATCGTCGTGGCTACGGGGCACAAGCATGTGATTTGAACGCGACTGTTCGATTCTCACTAGGGGGAATGACATATCTAATATTTTAATTTGCTAGCTGTGGTAACGAGGCAAAAGTGCGGCGTAGAGTTCCACTACTCAACACGCATTTCTGGTGGAAATTGGGAAACAAACTGCCTTAATAATAGGTTCCCGACTAGGTGCGAGATACAGTGTAACTACAGTGATAATCATTATAAAATTGTATCGTAACTTTATTTATCTAACCATACCCCCTAGGCAATTGAGCTCTATGTTCTCATTGACGAACAAAAGATTATTTTTTTCCAGCTTCACACTGTATTCTGTACATAACAGGATATGAATATGGAACTTAGTGTTTGCTCGTTTCTGAATTCTTTAAATCCTGAAATTAATACGTTTTGTATTTTGGTGAACTTTTCTTAATATTTATGGTTTTTTTTTTCAATCGATTCGTAAATAAAGCGGACGAAGTCGCAAACTGGTCGCTAGTGTAGTAGTATATTACAAATGTGGGGATTAAAACGTTTGTAATTAAATTTTCATCGCATATGTTACATTATAAATTCATAAAATTGATTAAAAAGGCACACTACTAAAATGAAAAAAAAATTTTAACGCGTAAGTGTATAACGCATCGTATTAAGTGCGAGTCGGAACTGCGCACGACAAAACCGCAAAGAAAAATTTTGTATGAGACTTAAATATTTATTTCAATCTGGTTTTTAATATTTTTTCTTATAGCGGCAATAGAAACTGATCATCTGTAAAAATTTAACAGACGAACAGACAGACAGCGGAATCCTAGTAATCGCGGGTCCCGCCTTCCGTATCTTTAATTACGGAAGGCTAAAAGCCTAAAATGTCCTAATACAATGACACATACCTATTAAAATATAGTAGTTAAATGTACCCAATGTATGTATGTCTGTATATGCGGCAAAACACGAAAACTCGAAAAATTTTAAAGTGCTCCCGTAACGCCGCGAGGCATGCTTCGCCAAAATACGCCTGTGGGTTCGTTAGGCTGTGTTTTTACGTAGCCCGTCACCGGCCAGTAGTGACTATAAATTAATAAGTAGGTTTTCTACTGGCTTTTTGTCTGAGAATTTATCAAAATTGTAAGTTATATGAATGTTTATAATATTTGATTTTACTTTGTTAGTATTAAAGTTAGCAATTTTAACTGGTTTTTTTTCTGTTTTGTCAATTGTAAATAAAAAAACTAATCGATTCTCTACTATTTTGTATAAGGTGGGTGTTAAAACCGAAGATTTTTTTTATGTGTAAATTTTCTTAAACAGATTCACTCAAAATTATAACATAAATGTACATTCTTCCCCATTTCTATAGACCCATGACGATGGCAGTACGGATTTTACTGTACTCTTAATAAAAATTCTTATTAAACTACTTCAAAAGAAAAATCCAACAAAACAGCAATGAAAAAAACAAAAATTACAATCTAAAACTATTTTATATATGAACAAAACAAACGAAAAACATAGTTCATAAGATACTACATATATATTTCAGTGAAGTTCCAGTGACATACGTACCTACACGTCGAGTGAGGAACGAGCTTTAATATGCCTTTATTGTGAATTTTAAACCCCTTTTGAATTTGAAACTGCAAATGATGCAGGATTTTGAAAGCCCGATAGCATCGCGAACTTTTCATCGTATAGCGGTGATTCCAACGTAATGGGTCAGCTTAAATTAAAATCTTTTTATTGTAGAGAATAAAGTCAAACGTAAATTATTCTACAAAATTTTTTGTCTTTTATCGACCATTTTTTATAGTAATTTAGCAACTTTTTCTTTTATTATTAGAATATATTATTAGAATTTGTAGCAGCTTAAGTTTGAGAATATCGTGGCGCAGTGGCACAAGCATTGGATTGTAAACACGACGGTTGTGAGTTCGATCTCCGCGTGGGAGAATGGAGTATTATTAATTAATATTTTAATACTTATTTACTTATTTAGAAAACGTATAAAAATTTGAACGTAGCGGGACTCG
>DWAN01001778.1:0-16774 GCA_018230445.1 Heliconius hewitsoni | reverse complement strand
TATATATATATATATATATATATATATATATATATATATATATACATTCATTATAGAACGGCAACGTGAAGTGTGAAACGAATTTTTGTTACGTTTGAAAGGTTTTTTCTAAAATAATTAACCCTTTGATGTTTAAATATGGGCGAAAGATCATAAATATACCTTTTCATTTAAAAAAAAACAGCTAAACGTAAAGCTTCCTTGATAGCATAATTGACAGGGAACTAGTGTTAAAACACTCCGTTTCCCATTTTCTATTTAATTTTTAAGAAATTTCGTGTTGAATGGCGAAACTCAACACCGCGCTGTGCCTTGATCACTAGACCGAAGGAACGGAAATATACATTTAATTAAATATTTCATTTCCTCGAGTGGGGATCGAACCCATAACCTTTTCAGTTACACTTTGTGCCCCTGCGCCACGACTGGTCTTTTTTTAATTATTACAATTTAAATGTCATCAGGATTGGCAGTCGTAAATTATACTATATTCGTATTTTTTTTATATTATTTCAATTAACAACGTTTTGTTTGCGATGTAATGATTTTGGGTTTATAATGAAATTAGAAAACATGTGTTTCTCTAAGTTCAATATAAACCCAAAATCATTACATAAAGTTTTAGACGATCAATAAATTTACCTATATATTATTAAATAAAGAATATTTATTTATATTTTATACAAAAATAGACAAATACGTAAGAAATATGAAATATTGAATATAAATACCATCATTACTTTGAAACAGTCGGAACCCTGGATAGAGCCGGATTTGCGTTGCTATTACAACAGTGAATTTGTTGCCAAATTGCTAGAATAAGGCTGACCGTATAATATATATTCAAATGTTTATTTGGACTTACTAAGTATTTAAAGAGCACGTGTATAAATATATTTCTTTACTAGCGACCATAACGCAGCTTCGCCTGCTTAAACGTATTGTTATATTACAGCCAAATTATACAGAACGTTTATATATAATGTATCTGTGTTAGCCCGATCTATAAGCTATATGCTTGTGTTTATTATATAATATAGTTTCATCTAAATTCGTTCAGTAGTTTTTGAGTAAAAGTGGAACAAACATCCATCCTAACAAACTTTATAATACTAATATACGTATGTATAAGTAGGAATATACGCTTAGCTTTAAAACTTTTATATTTTTAGTAGCTTTTAATCGTATTTAGCAAAAAGTTTAAGATAAAATTTATCCAATTCGCCTAAGTAATATTTTATTAATCTGTATACAAAAGAAAAAAGTACATAAATTCATCAGAAAATCCTTCATTTTCTGCAGTAAAGTACGCAACTAAATTATTTTAAATTTACAAAAAAATCAATCGAAAGATATAATTAAGTAAAAAAGCTTAATGAGCTCTTTTCGTATGAAATATAAAAAGCAGAACAAAAAGCACAATCCACTGTACAGCCCGTTTTTTAGTTTAAAAATAATTCCTTAGGGACTACGCCACGCCATTAAACGCCATTGAATGTTATTTATAGTAAAAATCAACGTCTTTCTGTCCGTATTAAATTAGTCGAGACGTTTCAGAGACACATAGTTTAAAATTTACTTGATTCTATAAAATAGTTCCTAACACTAATGTAATAAGGTTGATTCTAAGACAATGCATCAAAGAAAAGGGTAAATTATTGATATATTGCTTGTTTTATATCATTAATTTCAAGATCGTACCTATATATGTACATTTATAATATCCGAGTACAGTCACTGTAACTGTTACGTATGAAATAAAAAAAAACAAAAAGAAGTTAAAATAATATCGTTTGTAGCAACAGATTATGATTTAATGATAAATAAGTTTTGCATTTTTATTTAGTGATGCGGATCAGAGAATATGTCAAACAAATACATTTTATATGAAATTAATTACAATCAAGGAGCATTCACTCATATATTCACTTCAAAATAAAAAATAAACCTATAAAAATATTTTCTTTTTCAGCTTAATGTTCTTTATTCCGCTATGCGAGCTGATAGCGAGTAAGTTCACGAAATTAAAATAACGAAGTGAAGTGAAGTGGTGATATTAATACAATTCATTGCTTCAAGTGATCGAACCCACAACCATCACTATTACAGATATACGCTGACCCCTTGCACTACGATGACGTACTACATATATTACATATACTTACTACGTTGTAACTTATGGTAACTTAATATTCTTTTCTACTAAGACTATTGTTTGTCAACTCCTAAAATAATGCAGGATTTAAAGCTTCAAAGTCCAAAAAAAAACAGTAAAATCTAGGCAACGAGTATTTCTGTTAAAAAGTAAAAAAAGGCTCATATGTTAGAAAAGAGCTTCGCACATAACAGGAACAAAAGGCGAAGTATGTACAAAGCAGGAGATTTGTCAAAGAAAACAAAATTCAAATATTAAAGTTCTTTCGTTGGATATTTATATAGTGTTTATTCGCTTGATTTGGGTTCATAAGATATCGGAAATACTCGCACGGTTTATACCGTCTTGACAAGTATGACAGGGATTACGTGTTCAGTTTCATGCACGAATAAATATGAGAATAAGCTTAGATTTTGGTAAAAAATATCTATATGTTTATATGAGTGTATTATTAATAGTTGTGTTTTGATGAAATTATTTTATA
Source organism: Heliconius hewitsoni (assembly GCA_018230445.1). Classification (NCBI taxonomy): domain Eukaryota; kingdom Metazoa; phylum Arthropoda; class Insecta; order Lepidoptera; family Nymphalidae; genus Heliconius; species Heliconius hewitsoni. Next base: position 14,135 of record DWAN01001778.1, on the reverse strand, counting down.
TGCCATGGTCGTAAGATCTAATTTGATGGTTGAAGCTATTTCGATATATATTTATCGAAATGGTTGGTTTAAATGTCTAAGATTTTTATTGATTTGATAAAGAATTCACGAAAACGAAACGAAAGGAAAAGGATTTTTTATTATTTTTGTTAACGTATTAACGTAAACAATTGTAAAAAAATTGAACCAGTGCCTCTTGGATGGTTTCCAAGAAGTGCAAGATCAAATTGAACGTTCAGATTTTTATAAGTTTTCTAAATAAATACTTATTTTATTTACTTTTTTCAGTATGCTTAAGCTATTTCTGAAAAACGATTTAACGTTCCTACCTAAATAGTAATCCTATGTAATATTAATAGATTTGGGATCGATTCAATTTAATCTGAAATACGATCTTCAGATTTTATCAAAAAGCTCCGATCTGGCCTTTTTAGTATCAAATCACTAAAATCTTTAGAAATGTAGATTTTTTTAGCATTTTCCTCCTACAGACGTTACTTATATATTTTATTAATAAATATACTATACGTTTAAGAGTAAAATAAATAAAGGAAATAGCATATTTAGCTACTTCAACAAGCAAGTGTGATAATTTAATAAGATTTTAAGTACATACAAAAAAATACTATCTATATTGGATCATGCATCGCTTAAAATTTGATCCTCTCTCGAGAATGTACAAAGCATGCTGTTTACTCAATATAACATATAATTTATATACTTTTATTCTCCATGAAGAGAGAAAATACATTATTTTTTACAAAAATTAAATAAAAAAAAAACGCGTGCGTATAGGCACAAGCGTGTAACTAAACGCGATTGGTCGTCGGTTTGATTCCTACTTCGACTACTACACTAGCAAATGATTTATATATGTTCTTTCCTTGCTATAGTAACATTAGAAATAGGTCAAACAAGAACTTATCCTATAAAAAGTGTAACAAAACAAATTTCTACTAATATTGGTTCTAAAATACTTTAAACGAAACCGTTTTAATTGAACCTGTATTGTAAGTTATTTGTAATAGTCGGCTTTAACAAAGTCATTCACGCAATTAGTTCTACTTGTTGATAATTTTCACGCCGGCATCACCTGGTAAATTAACTTTGAGACGCATGAGTTCAAATAAGTAAAAGGCGTACAGTTTTTATTGACTCTGGCTTTATACACGTATATAATATTAATATCTATTCTATATATATATATATATATATATATATATATATATATATATATATATATATATATCTTATATAATATCTATAATATATATATCTATTAATAAGAGAATCTTTTCTTTTCAACAAAGTACTTAATTTAAATATAATTATTGGAAACATTTTTACCTTTTATAGTAATTTCGGTATGAATATTTATATAAATAACATAACCAACAAAAAAAGTAAGAATATTCTAATAGTAGATATTAGAAATTTAAAAAAAATATTGTAGAATTCAAGCGAGTAATCTCGTATTAAACAGTAATGTAGTGGAATACGTACTCGTATGTAGCAATATTAAATAACTCCAGACATTCTATTTTAAAGTGATTAATTGGAATATAATATGTGTACTAATTGTATGAGACTTGCGGCTTCGTTCTTCAAATTGCTATCGCGATACGCAGATATTTCGCAAATTATTAATATTTGGTAATTGATATTTTAGTAATGTAAAGTTTATCTGAAATCTTATTCCACTTCCAATAACATATTTTTAAAAACAATAAATTTGATGTATTCAAAAAGCAATCTGAGATAATAAATCCTGTTGTATTTATAATATATGTATCGAAGGAGCGACTATAGCGTAATGATTAATACTTATAATTGGATTTAGGTATTATTTTTCATATCATATGTTTATCTTTTGCATACAATATTGTCATATAACATTACACATCTCATACAAAATGTGTATAACATTGTCTACGACAGCTTATTTACTTCTGTTCTTTGTGAAAATCTATTTAAATAATGAAACAAATTCCACAAAATAAATTAACTTACGTACACTGGAGAAAGCCTTCTTATTATTTACAACAATTTTTCAATACTAATAAGAATAGAACTATATTTAATTATTAAAGTTATATATCTCGTGTGTGACAAAAACAGCTAAATCCATAAGTTATCACAATACAAGGTCACGTTCTACAAATGTATGGGGGTCAATATTAGAAAATATTACTTTCCGTTGGAATAATTGATAAATGCCATAGTGTTTCATGGCTAGAAGGTTAATTCTAGAACAAAATATAACAACATTGTTACGCATATTGTTACGCATATTGTTACGCATGTGGCTTCGCCCGCTTGGAGTGTTTTACCCTATAACGGTTATTTCTTTAATCCAACGGTGATTAAGTAGTAAGGAAACCAGTACTATTAAAATCGTTAATATCATGGGACAGTCGATGCTAAATAAATTTAATACCTACATGTATTGTACGTTTAAGCCTCCCCTTTGAATCATTTTTTGATTGAAAATTGCATTTAAATCCGTTGCGTACTATGAAAGTAGGTAAATTAACAAAAAGCAACTGTGTTTTATATCATATTTATCATATTTACAAAATATAATTATTTTGACTCAATAAGCTGTATTAGTATGTTGTAGTGATTAATCACTCATTTCGTGTAAGCAACGTCAAAATTAATTAATTAAAACTCTCATTTCATTAACTATTAGATATTAAACACCAAGAAAATGAAATTTTTGATTCCAATGAAAAATGACTTCGCGGGCTAATTTAATTCAATAACGAAAGCCAGGGGCGGGAAACCTTTGTCCTCTATACAATATTAAATTAATGTTATAATAAACTTTAATTTCGCACCTGTCGGTCTGTCACGGCCACGAAAATGTTTGGGCATTTCCATTTCCGATAATATTTTGTTATTCCACCTGAATGGTACAGTAGTACAGATGGTTTGAGTAGTAAATTGATTTTCGTTCATCATTAAAATCAGTTGCCGCCTGCAATTTCACATCGGCTTAATACGAGACTGTATTGTACAAAATTAATAAGTCCCTCTTTGATACATACCTACGTGTAAGATATCATACAGAATGATGATGGTGTTGATGGTTTACCTGCAAATAAATAAAAAACAATTAATATATGCTTATGCAAAATGCTTAAGCATAATGCTTATGCTTATGCAAAACAAAAATATATACATGTGTACATTAGTACACTGTGGTGTAGTTGAGTCACAAGTGACTTGGTTTTGTTGTAGATTCAAATCACACTGAATGAAATAATACTAAGACTAACTATGAGCTACGCTTGAACGTCTTTATTGCCATAAATAAGCTTGCATATTTTAAAAGATCCATCATATAAAATATTAAAAGGTCTGTTATATTGACTCTAAACTCAGATATTCTTGTTATTAGGATACCGTAACGTATATGGTAAAAATATACAGAAAATACCTACAGCAGATGTTTAAAAAAAATACTAGAGGAGAGGAACCAACTGACATAATTAGTTAATATCTCGCTACAACGATAAAAATATACAAGTTTATATAGGAAAAAAACAATGGAATCGCCGGTCGCAATTTTTTTTTATGGAATTAAAAAGTTGAAATGACATCTGTTAAACACATTACTACTAGTTACTACAGCACTGTGTGTACATAAATTACAAAGACTTACACGGTGCCCTCACGTAATAACGTTATCAACATATAAGTTTCGGTATTATAGTATTTAGAGGTAATGCGTTACACCGTTCTAAGCCACGCCCATTGCCGCCAGCTTGAAAATACATTATGCATGAAATGTGAATTAAATGAACTTATGCGCTATAATAAAATGGTATCATTAAAAATGTTTATTATTACTGACGCCGACCGGTTTTAATTGATCACTAGTTTATATAATAAAGATTACTACTATACTTGGAAAATGTGAAGCTGTACTGAAGTTTACAAAAAAATACGCAACGTATAAATAATGTTGAAAATAAATTAATTAATGGAGATAAAACGAAAGTTGGATGTATTTATTGATTGAGATTGAAATTTAGTCAAAAAAACCTGTAAAAGCTATATTTTAAATAGGTAAAAGGGTTTTAAAATAGGTTTTCACTTTATTTCTCTGAAAACGCCGCCAGCTGTGGCGCAGGGGCACAAATTGTGAGTGTAAAACCAACTGGTTGTGGGTTCGATCTGCACTCCAATTTTATTTCTTCGCTCTAGTGTCTAGGCAAAGCGCAGCATTGAGTTCCGCCACTCAACACGCAATACCTCCAGCATTCGGCAGGAAGTGGGAAAGGAAGTGTCTTAACACGGTTCACTCTGCCTACCCTGCTGTGTGCGGGATACAGCGTGAAGCTCTGGTAACACGGCAAAACTTGCGTAAAAAGTTGGAAACGGAGTGTTAAGCACTAGGTCCCTCTCTCTGCCTACCCCATTAATACAGTGTAAACCCGAAAAAAAGGTAAAAATGGATACAACAAATTAAGCGCAGTTTAAAAATTATTTTTGTTAGTTTGGCTACTTGCATCAGCAGGAATCAAACCTGCTAACATCTAACACTACCTTATATAATTTTAAATAATACATATTAATAAAACAACTTTTAAGAACTTACTCAGTACAATATACAATGCACAGGCAAAGCAAAAATAAATTCCACATCTATTATTTAAAGAGATCCCAACGTAGATTAACGTGTCACAAAACGATTTACTTTAGCTCTCTTCGATTGGCCATAAATCCCATTCTACCTACAACGCTATATCATTTACATCGCTTCAAACAAATGTAGTACGAGAGCTTTAAGAAGCGGTGAAATGAGAATTTATGTTTGTATTTGTAGTATATAAAATTTAAAGTCAAAGCCATAGTGGCGCAGCGGCACAGCGTATATTATAGTCATAAGCGTGTTTAGTCACGTCACATGTGTCGCGTTGTCACGCTGTATCACTCACATAGCAGGAAAGGCAGAGATAAGCCCGGGAACTTAGTGTTAAGATTCTCCGTCTCCGAAGTGGGGAACGGAAGTGTCTTATTAAGACACTTCCGTTCCCCACTTTACGCCGCAATCTCGAGTTGTTGAATTACGGAACTCAACGCAACGCTTTGCCTGTTTTATTATTTTTCTCGAGTGGGAATCGAATCCGCCGCCTGTCGCGTTTACAGTCGCACGCTTGTGCACCTGCACCAAGACTAGTCTTGGATCTGTAGGTATTCTATTTGTATAACCCCTACCTACACCGCCACAGTCTCCACATTGTATATTTAGCCTCCAATTCTATCATAGACTAAATCAAATCAATACTTGTTACTCAATCAACTCTATGAGGTTGAACAAACCGACTGAAATTTTGGATGGACATCACACAACTAGTTCAGAATGAAGGGTTTAACTGGTAATAAAATGAATGTTAGCTTCAAAGCTATTTTTTATTAATAAATTGTGAATAAAGATAATTTAAGTTGATTATTTAATTGAAATAAAATTCCATATTTACTTAAAACATGAATCATAGGCAAGAGTATACAATCTTTAAATTATTGTAGCGAGGATACGAACGACGTATTACTACTATGGCACTTCTTCATACTACATATACAAAAATATTAAATAATATAAATAATAAATATTTGCTTTTCGCTGAATTTTGAACATTGCATATTTACCGGCGCAACTCAACACCGCGAAAACATAACATCAGATTTGTAATCAAACCATACAAAAACAAGACATCCACATAAGCAACACAGACGAGACAATTCAACATAACCACGTACTACCTACGGTACATTAAGCCGCAGGTATTCCACAGATATACGAATCAAAGTTCCGGCTATCCATCATACGTATTCCTGAACGTAATCTGTAATGAAGCACTGACGATCAATGTTCTGCCGCTGGTGATATTTGAATAGCATTGAGTATTTGTGTTCGCGGCTTAATAAATGGCTTAGTTTGTGAATTGTGGGATCGTGTAGTGAAATTAGTGATTGCTTCAATGTTTTTGGTAGCATTTTATTCTGTATGTGAAGGGATAGATATAAAGAATCTAGTGTTAATACATTCCGTTTTTCAGTTTCGGGCGTTTCAAAGAGGGGCGTTGTTACGTGGTAAAACTCAACGATTCATCTTATTGGAGCGTGGAAATGGAAATAAATATTTTTTTCAAGTAGTAATCAAACCCACCAATCAACTCGTTTCTAGTTTGTGTTATATAGTTGTTTATAAATAGTAATAAGTTTAATAATAAAAGCTGTGCTTACATTTGTGTGATAATTATGGATAATTAAAAATCAAGACATTACATCAATTCATCCATTCCTGATTTTCTAGACAGATTGTTTTGAATATTTTTCCTAAAATATAAAAGCTACTCATCTCACCCGTAATGTTTTAATTACCAATTCAGACATTTACATAAACAAATAGAATCCCAACATTGTATACCAAATAAACCGGACAAAGGTCACGTTAGATTTACGACATTAGTTAATTAACATGCAAACCTCTCGGTGGAAACGGAAGATGATTTGGATGAACGGTAGCACTTGATTGATGATTGAGACTTCCGCAACAGCATAAATGTGCATGAATTATGTATTAATGATGCTAATTATGATGTTTGTTGTTTATAGTTATTTATGACCAATTGTTGTGAAATAATGAAGACATGAGTAAATGATGATAATAGGGTAACTGGGAACAGTGATTTAATTTTTTTATTAGGTACGCTTCTTATAATAATATAATAATTCGTAAGCAAAGTTTTTCTTTTAAAATTTAAGCTATTAGTAGAATTATAAAAATTTGATCATTCAAATTTTACATATGTGAGGAGTATATTTTCCTTGTCGTTATACTTTCTTCAGTCACCATATTTTGTTAATGTGCTCTATCTAACAAGTAACTTCAATTTTATAAAAATTTAAAATGTATGTGTATTCAAACTCTGGTTATAGATCAGGACTTGAATACAATCATTTTGATGGACAATTCATCATCAAACACAAAAAACTAAATTAAACTTAATTTCAATAATTGAATACTAACTAAAGTTAATAGTAATGACGCGGACGGATAAGCGTACAAGTCATTTATCTATTGATGATTCGAGATGAGATAATGCGAGATTTCACATAGAAATTTGTATAGGTGGTAATTCTTACTACAATGCCACGTTACAATGCATTTTTATAATGACAATGATTTAAGTATTAATATTTAAGGCCAAATTATTCATCTTGAATATGTAATAAATGTCTGAATGTTTGTTTGTTTTAGCTTCCAGCTGTATCCCGCACACAGCACGGCAGGTTGAGGGAACCTAGTGGTAAGACACTTTTTCTGGAGGCATTACGTCCAGGCCCTACACTCTAAAGGGAATAAATAAAAATATTTAATATTTCATTTCCTCAAGTGGGAATCGAATCCAAAACCTGTCGCGTTTACAGTCACACTTTGTGCACCAGCGCCAGGACTTGCCCCCGGAATGTATGTTTTAGATGACTTCAAATCATTCGTAGTTTGCAATCAAAATATTCCATTGAGGTAGCGCAAAACATGGTGTTGAGTTAAGTTATTTAACAACTACTACTACTATTTACTTTGATGGTATATAAATGAAAAAAGTGTATTATAATTTGAATGTAAAATTACTCATTTGAATATAAAATTAATCATTAAAACTATTATAATATCGGAATTGCTCGTTGAATATTTTTTCTCATAACTACGACAAAGCTATTAAAATACTTTGAAATAGGCTTCCCCTTAAACAAAACATCTAAGCTGATTTGCAGTTATTATAAAAGAATTGATGGACTTAATAAAGAAGATATTCATATAATTATACTCTATTACTATCAAAGGGATGGTGTTGCCTTAATTGGTTGTTATTAACTTTTTGGGCGTATCTTAAAAAGCTTTTATTAAAATAATTTAATATCTCATCCCTTTGATAATCTTCAATTGACACATTTGAGAAATACCTGGTAGGTAGGAGCTGCCAGGCGTGGAAATGTTTATACCTTAAATATGACTGTATCTTTTGTCAAAAATGGACAAAATAAGAAGAATTGAACTGACTTAATGGGTAAATACATTAAAGATTCTATTCCTCCAAAACGACACTGAAGACGTCACGTTTTAGGAATAACATCCTGTATGTTCTTACATTTAAAACTAATCCTCTTGTGAGTTTAAATCAAGATATCGCATAGTCTAACATAGTTTTAAACCATCTAATATTATAGTTTATATCCATAATACAATGTTAATATAATAACTTATATCAAGAGTATAATACCTCAAAGTTTTAAGTAAACTGTCACTGTTTATCCATTAGGGCTAAGGAATTACTATAAGCCAAACTTTAGGTGTAGCTGTACATCCTTATATCGTAATTTATATACTCACATATATAGACTGATGGTGAGTTTGTCTTTGTATGTATAATGTATTTTTTTTACAAATTTTTATATTTCTGGCGTTGAGTTCCGAGACTTAACATGCAATACCTCCGGAATTCGCCGGAAATTATGAAATGGGAGTATTATAGAGTGAACAGAAGTGGAAAGTAATAATGGGAACGAAGTGTCTTAATACTAGGTTCCCTCTGATTACTCTTCTGTATACAGAATACAGCATAAAGCTAAAAAATATGAAAAGCCATCGTGCAGCTTAGAATCTTTCTGTAAACGCTGTAGCTTTGCGTTCGAACCCTATCCGAGGTTATGAATTATTTTCATTTCTTCACTCTAGATCTTTTTTCCACACATATCAAATATATCTCATATTCTAATATAAAAATAACGCAAGTGAGGTGTTCAAATATTAATTATGTAAATATAATACCGTCCATCTGTTTATATCGGACCTCACTTAGGCGGAGTAAGAATATTTAATTAACGCAACCCTCTCACGTAGTGACGTTATGGGCTAATGACGCAGTACTTAGCCTCAGGAGTGCTGGTCTGATGAATAATTTGTATTTTAAAACAATATGCCTTTGATACTAACCTATCTAAGGTATCTTTTATGGTGTTGCTTTTATATATATGGTTATAAGTTCTATTACTATAAGAAAAATATTTAAATATGTACGTATCATTGTAAGTTTGTAAATACAAACAACAAACGCTATTATCTAATCTTATAATAAATAATTTTATTTGTTTAATATAATATATTTTGTATAAAGAAGGATCTAGAAGTCTACCATATAATTCAATTTGTTTGATTTTTGGTTCAAATTTAAGGAAATAAATTTATGAAAATACTGCTAAAGGTTTTTCCGGATTTCGCGAGCTTCGATTTGAATAATAATAACAATAATAATACTTTAACATCTTTTTTTTATTTTACATTAATATATGTAAAAATTACATTTTTATATAAAAATAATATTATTATTTATACTAAAATATCTAGTGTAAATAAGTTAAAGCCCACATAGCCGTGGCGTCGGTTGGCGCAGGTGACACCACTTAGCCTTCCATACTAACTTATCTTTGTATGCTACCCTATTTACATTATTAATGAGTTATACATATATGTATGTGTGTTTGTGTATTAATGAAAACTTTGTTTCAGGTATTTCGTATTATGGTAAGGGGACTTCTTTTGTTTTCTATACAAAGTTAATAAATAGATATTATTTAGGGAGGAGGATAATTTTGAAAATTCTTATAGTAAATTTGGAATTGATATACTACAGACATTCTCTTGCATAAGATTTGAACTGTTTTACATTTTACATTAACAATAATTTCGCCACGATGGTAATAGGTTTTTTATAAAAAACATACTTTCCACTCAATTTTCTAGATATGTATGTTTAATAATCACTCTTCTTCATAATAATCCCGCTTCCGAATGGGTATCGAACCCACATACATCGTGTTGACAGATAAAAGCTGCACGATGGAAGATTTTTTAGGAAAACAATTTTAAGCACAAAATAATATTTAACAAAAAATACCGTTGGAAAGTAATAAAGCCACCGTACACTTAACTAGCGAATCCAATTTGACTAAATGGACGTTAGATCAGCAAACAAATTTGTTAACTAATTATTCATTAAGCAGAGTGAACATAAAACTGAAAATTAAGGCCACGACGAAAAATCTTCGCTATTAAGAAAACCGCGTGTCATTGAGGTCAAATAATTCATTTGGATAAATGCAACGGAAATATTGTGCTATATTAAAATAAAATGTATCTTTTGCTACTGTTTCTACGGACTTTAGAAAATATTAATTATCAGTTTGCAGTTTGAACTTTCTCGTTCCTAAAATAGTAAAGCGACTTATCACCTACACAATACGTACCTACGAAATTCTTCAAGCAACATTTTAATGCAGTTATTACTTGTCACACAAAAAATAGAGTTCTTCAAGAGGAATATACACATGCATATTAAATCTTACAAATTTCGGTTTAACTCTCGTCATTAACTCTCTCAAAAATCTTCTCGTTCTTATATGAACTTGACTCTATAAAAGTTAAATTCGAAATGCTAAGTTCAATAAATAAAAAAAAAAGTTTTTTAAATATATTTAAGTTTTTTTACTTAATAACAAAGTATCGAATAGTGCAAGTTAAATTCTTGAATTTGCAAGACATCCGGAATAAAAACGCCTATTAAAGGCGTTGTAATAAGGCAGTATTTTCATAAAAATAATAAATTTTAATTAACAAAATTTTAGTGAAAGTGGAAAATCAAGTGGTAAGCTGCAGAAACAGACTGATAAAACAAAATTAATATGTTCTAAATATTTATGTAAATCGTGTGATTATTAAATAGTCTTCTTAATTCGTAACTGTACCGTAATTAGCAGTATATGATAATCGGCAGGTGTTTTTAGTTTGATTGCGGCATACTTGTTGATATCAAATATGATGAAATTCTTAATTAGGTATACCTATCGTACGTTTGATCTTATATTGGAGAGAATGACGAAATTTTGCTTCCAAAGTTAACCATTTATATAGGGCTATATATAAAATGCTAGTAGTACATAAATAATATAGATCTTTAGCATGAAGCTAGGGATTACAATATTACGTTCTTTGCTCTGTGTCTCTATTTCCCATAAAGTATAGTAATAATAATAAATAATGTTATTTATGAAATAAAAACTCTGTAAATTATATTTTTAAGGTATTTTTATTTGAAACCGACAGAATAAACATTTATTTTATTTTTTTAATTTTTTAAAAAGAAAAATTTAAGAAAATTAACATTTCGTAAAACCTCAAATGTAACTCATAAAAAAATATATTTTTCAACATAAACAACGTAGAAACTTGTGAAAAGAAACCCATAAACTGAACGTCTATACAATAACTTAAGTACAACAGGTATATACATACAAGTATTCAAGGTCCATTCCAGTGTTAGAGGCGCATCAATTTATAGTCATCAGGTATCTACTTAATTTACAGTTATTGTAATGTATCTATCGATCATTAGATATGTAATAGTCTAAGAGGCCAGGATGTCAAGGCATGCGTGTAAAAGCTCCATCTTGACAATGTAACGTGGTTTATGATTCTTGAGAAAGCGGATATATTTTTTTTAAGGATAAAATTATGAAATTTCAAAATGCTTAATAATACCTAATTGAATTAAAATTGTGGATGGAAACATTTTTATAGTCTATTGTGAAAAATCTAATTAAAATATATATTGTGTAATAGCGTTTGTATCAGATCGTAAGAGAGTTTAAATGTACCTAATAAAATATGATTTTTCTGTCTGATTATGATAAGTTTATTATTTAATGTTTCGAACAACTACCTGTAGACTATAATGTATAGTAAATATTTTAACAACAAGTTGTAAATATAAATATATATGTGTGCTAGGTTCTAAAAATATTTCAACCGAACATAAATCACATATTTTATAAAAATATTTAAAGAAAATTGCTAAACGCTACCGCTTGTAACTGCCTCTAGCATCTAGCGGTATAAAACATTTCCTGCAGATTCATAACGGTAACCCTTTGTGCCCATACTGTATTTTCTTCATAAAATATTTACGCTGTGCGTGAAAATAGCTGTAGTGACATATACGACTCCATTACTTATTATACACATGTGTATAATACAATATGTTTTCTATGGGAAAAACAGATACGCATATACATACAAACATATGTACATAACAAAAAAATCTACTTCACGATGTTTCTCGTATTCAGCAGAGGCATAGGGTACCACTAGTATTACGGTAGACACTTCGTTTTGAACTTTGCGCCGAATTCTGTAAATATTGCGTGTTGGGCGGCGAAACTCAACGCCGCGCTTTGCCTCGATACCAGAACGAAAAAGTGAAAATATAAATTTGAATAAAATAAACTTAATAAATATTCGAATAAGATTTTGATAAAATGGCGATGTGTCACCCACCAATATTGCTGCACATTTTAAATATTATTAATAAAACATATATCAGCTATAACTTTACAAAAAAGTAATTACAAAACTCTTCATAAAAAGTGTAGAGCCTACTAAAACTTTATCCCAGTACGATCCCGAGACATAAACGTTAAGACAAAGTAAAAGGCCTCTCTATTGTACCAGCGATAAATCACTTCAAGTATATAGAGGATAATATTAAGTATTTATTTAAGACACAAAATACAGGCTCGAAGGAAACGCGTAAACAGGAACCTCCACGGAGTTTTATAGCGAAATTAAAGCCCCCATTCGGTATAATAGCAAAAGTTTTGTTTCGGTATAGGTGTGCCCATTTCATATTGTTAAATACGAATGGTTACTTTTCAATGTGTTTTGTTGATTGTAATTGCTTTATCATATTTGTTTGTGAGATTGAATTATATATTTTGTAAGTGAGTCGAAATATGTAGAGGCCTGTCGTGGCGTGGCGTGGCCTAAAGTGGCTGGCTGTGGGTTCAATCGCCGCTCAAGAAAATTAAATATTTATTTAAATGTATATTTTCATTTCTTCGCTCTGGAGTTGAAGCAAAGCGCGGCGTTGAGTTACGCTACTCCAAGCAATGCCTCTAGAATTCGACGGAAAGTGGGAATCACATCACTCTGCTTACCCTGTTCTGTAAAGGTAAAAAATAGATACTGAAAAACTAAAATTCTGTAAAAATACAAATTCTAACAGCAAATGTTATTATTAAAAATCTAAGCAGCACTACAAAATTGTGAGCAAAAAGTGCTCCGTAAGTCGTAAATTTGAAAACTTTTATTCGAAACATCCGTCTCTTTTTGACTGAGAGAAATATCTGCGAAGTTTTATTGAATAGAATTTTAAGTACGTTGCGGACTTCTTGGCGATATTTTTATAATTCTTAGGTAACTTGTCGGTGTAAAAATAAGCTGTTTCCTTGGATGATATAAGTAACGTATTCTAAAGCTCCTTCTTACTTCACTTCTCAATTTTAACGTATTTTTTTTTAATTTATAGTAACAACTGCATAAACTAATATTAAAAAACGTTTCACTATAAGAATATTCTAAGTTACAGATTCGAAATAAATTTTAATACGAAATTTTAAGTTTTTAAACTAATTTTTGTAATTTAATACGATTAGTTTGTTATGCAATTTTTTTTCTGCTTTCTGGGTACATATAGGCAGAGGGAACCTAACACTCCGTCCCCAAATTTTGTTTTTTATTAATCTAAGTTAATAATTGCTTCCTTTAACAGGTAACGGAGGGCTCGCGTTAAAAACGCTGGTCCCTTAAACAATTCTAAAGACACCCATTAGTATGCATGTCACACAATAATATTAAATAATTACTTTAAAACGACCTCTAAGCAAGGTATTAAAATATTCTATTCACAATTTCAAAGAATTTAACTTTGCATAATGAAGCTAGGGGAGTACTCGATTATGAAATTATTATTTATATAAAATAAAGTAGTTGTTAGTCATTAAATATAAGGATAAATTTATGTTGTTACTGTAAAAAAAACTATTGTAAAACATGTTATTATTATATCGCTTATCTATACATAATTTTAAACATAATTCATGAACAAATCAAAAAAAAAATCTGCTTCACGCTGTATCCTGCACACAGCTGGGTAGGCAGAGGGAACCTAGTGTTCCCCACTTTCTGTCGAATTCTGGAGGCATTGCGTGTTGAGTGGCAGAACTCA
>DWAN01001777.1:0-16778 GCA_018230445.1 Heliconius hewitsoni | reverse complement strand
AACCCACAACCAGTCGGTTTTACAGTCACACTATGTGCCGCTGCGCCACGACTGGCCTCAATAATATAAATATAGTCACGTAAAAAGTAGTTCACGCCAACCGCCATACTAGTGGTAGGTATAGTAGAGTCGTCAAAGTATTGTCACAGCACAATGGCCACCGAATGATTCGAATACAATACGTCCATACGGTCGGCGTCTTATAATGTAGCCGCTAATTTATCCTTTTATCTTTAGTGTTTTTATCTTTGTGACGGACGGACTGTGTGGAACTGTGGCTTTTAATATAATATTAGTTTAAGTACTTTGCTTGTTTAAAATATAATTATGTTTAAAGTAAAATAATACATAAATGAAGGTTCCCACTAGTAGGTATGAAATATTAAATTTTCCCCCCTAAATTCAACCCAAAAATAAATTAAATATTAAATTACTGTTTTTAACCCAAAAAACAGTACAGTTACTTAATATTTAAAAATAAATCTAACCTGTCAAAATCGTAAAACGGCAACATGGATTTTGCAATACAATTAACGTAATAAAGTTAAAAAATAGAAACACTTAATTGCAAAAACACAGTACGGTCGGCACATGAAAGAGCGCAGTGCCGACAAAGTACTCATAAATATCTATTCGGCGAAAAGAAATTTTGCACAACATAGAGTGTGAGCATTGTTCGACTTATTACTTATGACTTTTGTGTAGCAAACGGTTATTTTGTTTTTTTTCTGAGACTACTCTAAAATCTTTATTTTTCTAGAATTTTGTTAGAATTCACGCACGGCAGGGTAAATGATAGGAATTTAGTAGCACTAAATTCTAACAAAAAGTTTATTTTTTACTCATGTTGTGACCCGTCCCTGTTATTTTTGTTTTTAAAAGACACTTACTAATTTCTGTTACTATAAAGATTTCTGTATGTATAATAATATATAACAAATTGTTCAAACATTAAGTCTATCTTTGACAATAGAGCGCTGTCGATTGGTTGTTTCCGCCACGCCTCTATTACGTCATTATATAGATCATTTTGATATTATTTATTACATATATTATATCAGCAAATAGTATTTTTTATATTATAGCATGTGCTTTCGTGATTCTTTTACAAAATAAAATTAATGTAAAATTTTAATTATTTGCTATTTATGTGGTTCAGTTCATATTGTTTCTAGTTTCAGGTCGACTATGTCGAAAAAATCTAGTTTTAAAACTTGAGTAATTTTTGTTGAGCTAACAAAAAGGAGAATAAAGTGACTTATTACTGCACTCTTTAAATTTGTTATAATATATGAAATAAAATATTCTTATATAGTAAGCAATATAAACGATTCCATCCTAAGGGTTTCTACAAACTTGCGTTCAATCACGTTGTTTTATTTAGTAGCAAGCTATCCGCAAATGAGAATCGAGCACTTTCCGTCAGCATAATATATTAGACAATATACTGTAACGTATATATTTAAAATGTATGTAATTCAGCACTAAACCAACAATTACTTCTTTGATCTGGATCACAAAGACCGCTTTAAAGTCGATGATCACTATGAATGAGTCCGGCATTCAAATGTCAACCTGATCGATAACTGAGAAATCGATTCGCTTTATTTACAAATCGATAAAATGGACGCTGTATAAATCTTTATTTTACTCGTATATCTGTGGATTTATTGTTACGTAGTAATAATTTTGGTACAGTTTCATATTCGATAAATAATCGAATCGTATTAAACGTTTTCTTGTCGAAAATCTAATATTACAGATTCATATTTTATATATAAAAACTGTTGGTTAATTTTGTAACGAATCTTAAATTGCTAATTTGGGCATTATGTTCATACATATGTAAGAAGTTGTAAAATAACTTTGCATATTTGTTCAAGTTATAACTATTTAAACAAATTAACTATCAGTTTTTATAGTAAAATATCTATTGCTTAAAGTTTTTAGCTAAACACTACACGATGAAACACCGCAATTAATCCATCTAATTCTATGGAAATCTTACACAAGAGTGCTAAATGGGTCGTCAAAATCGCTTGGCCTTTGACAACACTTTAGATACACTGTGTTTAGGCTGCGAACAGACATGCGACTTTAATGTCGTATAATTGGCTAATTTATAATTTAATAAACTTAATAAAATGTTTCTACATGTTATTTTACACAAAAAATAAAATAAAATAAATCTGTTAGTATTGTAATTTCCTTGCGCTAGTAACGAGGCAAAGCGCGGCATTGAGTTACTCTTCGCAATTTCTCTAGAATTCGGCGAAAAGTGGGGAACGAAGTGTCCAAATACTAAGTTTCCTCTGCCTACTCTGCTATGCGAGGGATACTTCTTCAACCTAAAAAAAGTCTTATTTTATAACAAAAAAATTAAACTAAAGTTTTAGGAAATATAGACGGTCGGCATCTATCCGCAGATGTCGGTGTACACACACTGCAAGTCGACGATCAAGCGGCCTTGTGTCAGATTGTTTCTTCCGCGACCTTCGCGAGTTAATAACGGATCATCAAATTCGTATTACGACAGTAATATCAATGTTGTCTCGCTGATTCCGACGGGACGATATGCAACTTTACTTTACTCGTGCAGACACAAATATTTATATGGATTTATAATTGACTAGTGATCGCTAATAATTTTGTCTGTATTGATGATAAGAGGTAAAATGGAAAATTCTGTTTTTTCCCAATCACGTGGGAATTAAGAAAAATCATTTAGTGCTTCTCTTCACGTCAAAATTTAAATTTTCTATAAACTTTTTCTTTTAAAATATTTAATGGTTTAATAGTTCATATGTGAATTTGGTTATTAAAAAGTATATTTTGTAACGTAATATTTAAGTAACAACCAGCAATTTTTTTAATAAAAAAAATAATAAATCTATACAAAATCATTACTGTATAATGTGTATTTAAAAACAATAATATTACATACTAACTTAATGATAAACGTATCTATAGACTTATAATATATACTTTACAAAAAAAGATCGACAAGCGTTTTCCGATAACAATTCGAAGGCTGCCGAGAGACCGAGAGGCAGTCCGTCCGGGATGAGACGATGCAAATGACAGATTACACGCGCTACTGTTTGGCTTATACAGGTGTTTTATTATTAATATATGGGTACTTAATATATTTATTAATGCATATTTTATTAATAGTGTTATATAACATATACTGATAACCCTGGAAACCTGGAAACCTAGTGTTAAGACACTTCGTTCCCTACTTTCCGATTTTCCCCCGAGTTGCATATTATTATATACACTATATTAAAGAATGTATTGTACGTTATTTCGATGCTTAAATATATTATTTTATACTTGTAACAACAAGGATTTTTTTTCAACGTAACTAGCAACGGTAACGAAGCATAGTGTTTCCTCTGCATATTCTGCTATGAGCGGGACAAAGCGTGAAGCAAAAAAGTATTAATTTTTTCTACCATCTACCTGTATAACCCTAAGTAGTAACGTCACGGTGGGTGGCTCGGAAGTGTGGCAAGCGGATAGTCGGCGAGGACATTAAAATTGTGTCAATTTGCATCCTTTGAGTATTAACGAGCATAGAATATAGCCTATAGGTTTGGTAATTTCAGTTATTTTTGTATATTTCACGGTTAAAGGGTTATCTTGAAAGTTTTAATTAATTCGATATTGTGAAATAAAAAAAGGGATCTAGAGCTATCAATCAATAATAAGTCAATATCTGTTACATGCAGTTTTTAAATGTTATTTTAAAAGATACTTAATCATTTAAATACAGTTCCATTTAAAAAAAAAGAAGTGCGATATTAAAATCAACTTTAAGTTATAAGACAATTGACAAAACTCAATACTGACATAATATAACATATTTAGTGCAAAATATTAAAACAAATAACATAAAATAAATAAAATAGGAAGCAAAATCAATTGCATTTTAAGTTACAACCAAAATTACTGACTTATCCAACTAGTCTCTAGGGTTATAATGTCAAACTTTCTAAGTCTAGCCCCATCTTAGTCTTCTCTATTACTTAAGGCATAAAACCTACATTCCATCGACACTTTCGATTAAAGAGCACATTTAAGGTTTAAAATTCGACTTTGTTCCCTATACTTAGGGTTTAAAATCGTTTATGTGGTCGGTTTTGCTACTAAAATGTGCACTCTTCGCTCAGGTCGCGGGATGCGCCCAACCTTTCACGCGTGGTTTGTTCTACAATGGGCGCAATGAAACTATTGTAAGTTGATATTTTGGTAAAGATTAGGCGGAAATTATTTATAGGTTGATCATTGTGTAAGGGGGTTAAAGTGGTAACTTCGTAGTAAATAAATAATAAACTAATAGAATAAGATAACAATAGGCAAAGGGGACCTGGGAACCTAGTGTTAACGCCACAGTTTGTCTTAAAAGAGGAAAATTACACACGCCACATAAATGTAACTTAATAGATTTTAATGCTTCTTATCTATATTTTAAATGAAATTCCATATTTTATAGTAAAATAGGACTACAATGTGGCAGCGTCGTGTTGGCATTCAGTGCATTTCTCCTCATCTCGGCCGGTACTAGTTTGTGTATTTATTGAAATGCTGTTATATACGGATTGTATGTTAATCTAACTTAGTTCAGGATTTACTTGACGGTTTTACTTCAATGTGACTTTTTAACTATGAACATTTATTTTGTGGCCACCGTGGCGTATTGGCGCAGTGTTGTGGATTCGATTCCTAATCGGGGGAATAAATTATTTTCATTTTCACTCTCTGGTGACGAATTATGTGATTCGTTGGAGTCTGTTTTAAGCACCGTCTAGAAAGTTGAGGAACGGAGTGTCTTGACACTAGGTTCCCTATGCTTATTCCGATCTGTCGGGTACGGCGTTAAGCAAAAAAAATGTCAATTATTGGATAAAATCATTGTTGATTTTACCTTAAGTTGCTTCGTATTATACTAATACTCTTTTTGCATATGTTTTTATCATAATTACTTATTTACACCGTCAATTAATTAGGTGAACAATAATTAATCGTTTTAGTTAAAATAGATAACTTTTCTTTTTATTTGAATATTCCAGACATTGTGTTTCGAGGCGGAGTTCAACGCCGAGTTTAGAGCCAGAGCGGAAAAACGAAAATAATATAAATGCAATCATTCCTCTGAGTGGGAATCGAACCCATAATCATTCCGAATACAATCATACGCTGTCTCACTGCGCCACAACGGAATCAAAATTGAGATGTTTATCATAACATTTAACATTCACTAAGTAATTCTTATAACTATTAATATCCAATCAAGAATATAAGAAATACAAAAAAAAAGTTTCTTTATAGTTTAGTTATTTGTTTTGCTCTTTAAGACGATCCGTAATCAAATACCCATTTATCACAATCTTTTATTATAGGGCAATGTATATCTAAATTTTAAACTTTGCAGACCAAATCGTTCATTTCTGATTAATGGTATTTTATTTTTGTACAATTTGTAGCCATTTTTTAGTTTTTGTAGGTAATGGGTTCGCAATCATATTTTCGGCTCGCATCTGTGATGAAGGAAGAACTATATATTGTGTATAATATCTTCATATATTCGAGGTAACTCTGACCGTTATAGTACAATGACACATATAACACACATTGATATTTCTAACACGAAGTTATAAAGGGTTTCTCCAAAAATGGAATATCTAATACAATCGTTGGTAGTTACTAAGATTAGTGTTAGATTTTTAGCGTTATTATAATAGTGAATATGTACCTTGGAATCTATCGGTGTGAACACGATTAGATGTTACTGCTACTTTAACTGCCCAAGTTAATATTAATTATGAATGAATAATCTACAAAGATAACACATATGTACATACATATAACGCGCCATTTAAAACATTAACTTAATTTTAAATTGGATTTTAAAATAGCTTTATAATCGAAAATTTATTTCAACATTCCCATATCCACTTACACCGAGCACACCATTAAAGATCTTAAGACAAGACTTATGATATTCTTAAATCTCGTTACAAATGAAGCAGGTGTACGGGACATATCTCAAGATATTAATAAATACTAATAACGAAGCTAAAGGTGAGAATTTACTATATGAAAACGTCAGAGGGCATCTGCCCTAAAATTATTGTAATAGCATTATCTTCTAGAGCTATAATTTGTAAATAATTGGCGTTCGGATTTACTATAACTACCCTCGACCGGCGTAGCAATGTATGGCGAATATGCAGAATTGGTTATACCTGGGTAAGTTTATGATGATGTGATATATGCACGTGTTTTATATTTCGTTTGTGGGTTGGTATTTTCTTGATAATCCTTGTTTTATTTGCATTTTATTCATTTTTACGCTCTGAGAGACGAAGCGCGGGGTAAATTAAAGTCCTCGCGTAATGCCTTGAAAGTTGGGCGAAGAGAAGAACGAAGTGTCTTAACGTTAGATTCAATTTTAAAATGAAACTCTATAATCTTTAATAGCGTATATTTAGTATCATACATTATTGCAAACCCCACGTTTCGATCATTTACCTGTAGTCCTTGGTCAGTCAACCGATGACCACTTTTTTTTTTCGTTTTGCTAAATTCCCTGGTTTGCATAAAGCATTTATTGACACAAGATTATCTTTATATTGTAGAATTTAAAACCGTTACTCGACCTATTCTTATATACTTCATCTCTACCCTTAATACAAAGTTTAAATAAAAGCTCTTTCACCTTTACGGTTAAGTAACAACTTTGGCCGGTAAATGGATTGATGACATTTATAGCATATCAACGTTCACAGAGCGCTGTAAATATTCCGTTATAACACCTCCTTAACGATTCCATGATAAAGTTGGTTGATTTTGTACAAATTATTTACTTTGGAGTTTATGTTTACTTTGACCTTGTATTATAAATAATGTTTTTAAGCGTTTTTGAGGCCGTCGTGGTACAGAATGCAGCGTTTAACTGTAACCGTAATATGGTTATGAGTTCGGTCTGGGCAAAGTCAGGCGGTAAGCTTAAATATGATTTCAAACCCTGAATATAATGTTTTAAAGCAATTACAAACGAATTATTTTTAAATTATGCTTATTATATTTTTTAAAAGTTATGAATAAAATTTAAGTTAGATTTTTTTTTAATAAAAACTTTTTTATTTCACTATAAGGTATTGTTTATATCACTATAACATCCCGTTCAACGTCAAGACTAGAGGTGCGCGTTCAAATCCTGCTTCATCCAAATTTTAAATACGTTTTTCAAACAAGTATAACGTATACCTTCTTCAGAAACTTCCAACATAAAATATAAGATGAACTTCGAAAATTACTCAGTACTAAGGTCAGCTCCCATAATAGCGGCGTCTTTCAACAAAGTTATGGTAGAAACACTATCTGGTGACACTGTTCAGGTTTATGGGGCTGTGGGGCGTAACTTATAGGCGAAGTGCGGGCCAATTTGCTAAGAAATATTACTTGAGATTAAACTGAAATTAGAATGTTCTGTTCCTTACTGGTAAGGGTTTTAAGTTCTTAAAGTAGAATGTAAGCGCGACTATAATTGTGGGTTCGATTCCAATCGTAGAAACAAATTATATTTATTATGCCAGCGTGGATCTGTTAACAAGACAAAGCGCGGTGTTGAGCTCTGCCATTCAACCCGTAATGCCCTGAAATTGAGAACGGTATGTCAAGTCGGTCGTGGTAGCACGATGCTATCTTTATCTATTCTGTTATTTTGCGGACATACCGTGAAGTATGTAAAAATGTGAAATTGTATTTAATTAGGAAACCATTTGGGATGGATTGTTTTTTGTTTTTATCATCTATACCATTGTGCGTTAGTAGTACCTACCTAATAACTTGCCGATAATGCGGAGTTCGTCGATTAAACCTAAAAATATAATTTTTAAGGCATTTTTTTATTAACAAAAATACTCAGTTTAAACAAAAAATATACAAAGATCACCAGAAAAGGAACGATATATTACATTATAAAATATAGTAACACAGCATACTTCACACACAGAGCTACCCCATTCTTTAATTAACCCATAGCAAATACAAGACGATATTTATTTATTGAAATCATAAAGACGCTAGTGTATGCTCATTTCCCACACCCTACACTATGGTTAACAGTAAGAGGTCTAGTAATTTAACATTTCGCCGACCAATCGCAGCCCGGCAATAGATTGTGTATATAATTGGTACTAAAATGTATTGCAGTTAAAAGGTAGCCAGTTCAAATCCCGTGTGGAAAAGCCACAGCCTTTAATGTCTATTATTTACGTCTGTAGGTGGACAATGCGTGAACTTAAGTTGTATCGTATAGAATTTTGTAATTATTGCACTTTTAGTATAGATAATGCGCCTAATATTATATGCCGCATATTATTTTAATTGAAATTCTTGTACTGTCTTAGAGGCGGTCGCTTCGTGGCGCAGCGTTAGATTGTAAGTGCGACGCTTGTGGGTTCTATCCCCACTTGAGTGATAGAATTATTTTGGTTTACTCATTTTAGCCAGACAAATTGTGGCATTGAGAACTGCCACTCAATCCACAATGTCTGGTATTCAGTCAGAAAGTAGTGTTGTAGCACTATTTTCTCTCTGTCTACTCTGATGTATCAGTCATAGTGTGAACTTTTTGTGGGACTCAACATCACACTTCATTTAACCAGACTGAGAAATTAATTATTCAAAATATAAACATTCCCTTAATGTAAATCGAACTTGCAACCATCGTCCATATCACATTCAAACTAAGTTACGATGATACCAAAAGTAGATTAGATCACGTCAAAAATAAAATACCATATAAAATATGAAAAATAAAAAATAACAAAAGCTTCTAATGTTCCCCACATATCACTATATTTTTACTTATTACAAATTTCATCGCGATATTATTAACTTTATTGCGATTATTATCTCAAGTATTCATTTTAGACATTTTTATTAGAATTTATAGGATTACTGCGGTGCTAAAAATATGTTACTTTATACATGGTGTTCAAATTAGTGGACCTAAGTGTATTGATATAAGGTGGTATTTCGAATCACTAACCCAATGTGACAGATCAAAGTAGGATGGTGGTAGTGACGCCGTGTGACCGCTCTAAGATTTTATTATTTTGAATATTGATACTTTATTTCTCGTATTTGTATCGCTATGCTAACGCTCTCAGCGGGCGACTTATGCGTTTTCACCAAAACTAAACTTAAATTCTGAAAAAATAAGCTTCAAAATGTATCCAAGTCTCACCACAAACCTTTGTACGCTTCAAAGAATCGCGGGTCGCATTTTGTTTCCTCCCAGTTGGACATGTTCGATAGCATCTCTAAATTTTACTAATAGCTCTCTAAGATTTACAACTCACAACCCTATATTCTTTGTTTTAAGCGAGCCCAAACATTTAAAACTAAATTTAGATGCGTAATACCTAATAACTTGTTCATTTTAACTATCATTTAAGTAGCGTATTGGACTTCTTACTGTGCGCAAGTTGTCTTTACTATAAAATGAAATATGTTGATAGTGATCAGTAAAACCGATCTTGGCGTGAGATCGTCAGGAGATCAAATAATATGAGGTATTTATGTCCTGATGTGATCTTGCGCTAGTGTTATAGGCCTGCTCTTTCGTACTTCCATTAACATACCGAATGTACCGAGATGGGGGTCATATGACAACAAATATTCTTAGTTAATTATGCTCGAGTTGAATAGGAAAGAAATAGCAAACCAGTCGGCTGTATGCACCAGATTGTGTATAAACATCCAGCTCGAAGTCGTTATGGTAATATAAAACAAATATGTATTATAAATAAAGGTATAATGTTTCCTTTTATAAATATATAAGCACAAAAACTAGTTAAATAGTATGGAAATATAGAAAATAGAATATCATCGTGGCACAGGAGCGCAAGCGTGCAACTGTAAACATGACTGTTTCGCGTTCGATTTCCACTCGGTAATGAAATATTTAATATTTTCATTTCCTCGCTCTTGTAACGAGGCGAAGCGGGGCATGAGTTTCACCACTGAACACACAATGCCTCAATAATTTGTCGGAAAGTTGTGAAAGGAAATGTCTTAATGGGTAACGGAATGTCTTAATAATAGGATCCCAGGTTCCCTCTGCCTACTCCGCTGTGCGCAGGATAAAGCGTAAAGTTAAAAAAAAAATATATATATATATATATATTTACTTAAAACCTCTACGTTTCGAACGTTTTACAGTAGCTACGGCTATAACACATTTTAAATGAAGTATTTAAAGGAATTCATCGCATATTTCTTTCGATTGCATATTTTTTCCGCTAGGTAGACTCAATCTACACGTTATTATGGATAAAATAGTTATTTGAATTTATTCACCAACAGATTTATGGGATAGAAATGCAAGCTTATAACCATCTAGAAAGCCGCTAATTTAGGTTTCAAAAAGCAGCTATTACTGCAATTTTCATATTTTGATAGCAACAAACCAATTCCGTGACACAAACAAACATACAACACAGTATTCCAAAAACTCGTCCGAGGCGTAACGTACCGAGAACGCTCCGAGCGCTTCGTGCCCCCATAATGACGCGGCCTAGCGTATGCCGTATGGGAATCTAATGTAATTGAGACTTCTGCAACTACTTAGCCTTCTTTGACTTAAATAACTGTTGTTTGGTATCACCGCGTGTCGATCACTGCGGTTTTGAAAATTGAAATTTATGGACAGTCTTCCTTGTCTTCCTTCTAGCCATTGGTCCTTCGAGCCGGATACAAATTATGGATGCATGAGTTTATTACTTAATGTTTTGAATATATAAAATTATAGTTTTCACATGTCAGGAATATTAATTTTTCGTTAATGAATAGATACATTTGAATGTTTTGTGGACTACAATTGTGATACTGAGTATGTATGTATATTGTATATATGTGGACATTTCCTGCGTGAAGCTTAATTATAATTTCGAACGTCACTTTGAGTTTTTCCAGTGTTATAGGTATTATTTGGCATTTGGTTCGTTCAACGTAGCGGTTAGCTTTGACAAAAAGAAACTGATTTTTTAAGTAAGTGGGGTGAACATTTGGGAATGGAACGTATCGTTAATACATTTTTTTTGCTTACCCTGATATATGCGTAATATAGCGTGAAGCTCGTGAGTTAGTTGATGAATAAAAAAAAAAAAAAAAATTCCAGCTGTATCCCGCAGAAAGTAGTGTAACCATACGGAACCTGGGACCTGAGACTGACAACAAAAGTTATTTGATATTCAAGATCAAAATATTTCTCTTACAAATACCCTTTACATTTTATAATTCCATTTCTCAACAATAATATTAAAAGAACAAAATTATGAAACCCATAGCAAAAATTATACAAAACAAGATAACTTTGTATCTATTAGAATGTTTTAACTGCACCTCATAAAGATAACTCAGGTAGATGATGATACTTTTACCGAAGTGACTAGTAAGGGATTGTTACCTAACGTTCCCGTCACTGTACAATGTAAGGCTATGTTGTGTATAGATTTCTTCATATCATTACAGATAAGGCATGAAGATTAAAAGAGTTGTACTCGATAATTGCCAGTTCTATTCCTACTTAGGCACATTATTGTATTTAAATTACTTGATACCCAGGTTGCCTTTTTCTACCCTGCTGTTTACTCGTACATACAGTGTAAAGATTACAATAAAGGTGTACTTCAATTATTTTTATTTAAATCTAAAAGTATAAAAAATAATAATATTATTATTATCAATATTATCTTAATAAAATATAAATATATTATTATTTTATAATGACTATAGAACAACTTAGGATCAGTTAGGTTGCGGCGGCGTGGGCGCGGCATCGTGGGAACTCGGAATTGCCCACATACAGCTTTCTTATGTAACTAGACTTGTCTATTTATATTGTTTCATGTCTAATATAGATTAATTAAACTGTTAACCCTTGACTTATCTATATTTAATCCTTCAATGTTTCTATAGTTTAATTATTATTTTTTTCAATTTAAAAACCGAACGATCCTAGCTGCACGTCGTATAACTGTAACTGCAACGGTTTGGTTTCTATATATTATATTTATTTATATATTTATTTGGAGTCTATATATTATATATTTGGAGTCTATTATAGAAATAAATTAATGTGGCATAAATGTGCGAAAGAAAATGCGACGAGTGTAGGTGGGATTTTCACTTAGGCAATGAAATATTTAGTATTTTCTTATCATCGCTCTGGTAACGAGGCAAAGATTTCTTCCACTCTGCACCCAATGCGTCGAGAATTCGGTGAAAAATTGAGAACGGAAGTGTCTTAATGGGAACGGAGTGTCTTACCATTTGGTTGTCAGATTTCTTCTACCTTGTCACGTGCTAGATACAGCGTAAATTTAAAAAAAATCAAGCAGAACTATATCAAAACTTACTTTACATAAATGTTATATAGATAATATGCATATATAATTAATAAAAGCTCTAAAACGATATCAACTTCGCCCACTACGAAGCCCACGGCATCTATTGTTATGACTAACTGTATCATTTGTATAGCGATAAAGTGTTATAATTTCACGTTGTTGAGCTTAATTTTGTTTGTGATTTCTCTAGAAATTATGTATCAAAATTTGCTGTCTTCCATCCGTCTGTTATGTAAATAAAACTGACCTTTTATTGAGTGAACTTTGATATATAGGCGGGCTAAGGGGTGCAATGGAACACTCTTGAAATTCCTATAGAAGATACTGGTTTTTTTATTTTACGTTTTTAAGCCTGCAAGTATTATATGTTATATGTATGAATATTTATCATAAATAACATTTAGTTTTAGTAGTGTTGACCACTGAAGTACTGTATTAGTCAGATAATAAATAAATATATGATTCATAAAATAGTTGCTAATAATATTTTTTAGCTTCACTCAAAACCCAGAGTAAGTGGATAATATAAAGTGGATAAACCTAGTGTAGTATAATACTACGTTCACCAATTTTTGCCCTATTTTCGAGACATTGTAAGATTACTAGCGGAACTCAACGATTTAAAGATTAAGGATATTCGAATCCACAACATTTACAATCATGTAACTCGGTAACGTTGGCCTCTTATAGTATATTTATTTATAGAATAAAGTTACAACAAAAGTTTAGGGAAAAAGTTGATACCAGAGAAAGTATGAACAGTGTAAGAAAACACCAATTATTATTATAAACTACAGTAATTTATATATATTTACATTTAATAATTATTATATAATTAGCTTAATAAAAAAAACCATTTCTCATGTAGCAAAGCGTTAAAGAAGCGACAGTTCACACAAGTTAGGTCACTCTCTCGATGTAGACGACCTGAGCTATGCCTTGTTTCATTTGCCATTACGGCGGGTTAAAGTTCAATTCTCAAAAATGACAACGCGAAAGGCGCGGGAAAGAGAGAGGCGTATTAATAAATTGGATGTACGGTAGAGACAGAAGATAGCCCCAGGCGCCGGGCTATCCAATGATATAGCTTAATTTCTAAAAATCACCTGCAATTTCGATCGACGTCTTTATTTTCTAGGTATTAAAGTTGAAAATGTTGTTAAAATGCCTTAAGAATTTCTTTATTACGTGTTGAAATCAAACGATTACAGATTTTGCAATGCCTGATATGATATATTGGTTTAATAATATATATTTGTAATAAGATTACTTTCTATGTTCGCACGTTATATTTTAACTTTGACTTTTAGATTTTTTGTTGCTGTTTTGTTTTCTTACTGTATCAGAGGATACAAAGAAATACTGTTTGATTTTCGGCTTCATGTATGCAGCAAATAGAATAATAGGCAGAGAGGAATTCGTACCTAGGCACTACGTTCAAAAACTTTCAGTTGAGTGGCGGTAGTTACTTTGTTTTCCCACAATGAGGATTTAAAAATAATTGAAAAATCGGCCAAGTGCAATTCGGTCTCCTGCTTGAACGGCGCCGTACTATTATTTTTAAAAAGAGCAAAAATACGTTTGTCGTAAGGGAGTTCCCTTACATATTTATGTTATTATGTTTTTTTTGTAATTTTTGTTGAAGGGCCAACAAGAATCCATCATTTGTGAAAATTTAAACTGTCTGACAGTCTAATGACAGAGACATGCATAGCGGAGCTTTAGTATCATGGCGAAACCATGTTTTACCCTTTGGGTATAACGAATATTTAAAAAGAATCATTTATCGTGTGGACATCGAATCCACAACCACAACCATTAAAAACAGACTCTGTCCTCCCTATATTTCAAAACATTAAAAATTAGAAGTAAGGAAACGGGTGTGAACACTAGATTTCCTCTGAAGTGAAGCTACACAAGAAACGATTAATATCTATAAGAAAAATCAATAAACTATAATTTATTTGTACAAAAAAAACTTATTTACTTTAATGGCGTATATTTCATACTCAAATAGAATATATACGTACTGACCCTTAACCGTCTATACAATCTGTATCAATGTTTTATCGATAATCGAATGGTGTAAAATCGATATCATTTTACGATCTAATAACGAAGTGTGAAGCGAAATCGACACGTACGTTAAAATCTGAGTGCTGTTGCGTATGGATCCATTATATTATATTTTGTAAGTTGGGATAGAGTAAGTTTTGTTAGTAATAGGTAATTAATTGCAATCCTTGTTTTGAACTCACTACTCTTTTTATATAAGGCAGATCGTATTTATCAATATAAAGACATTTTATTATAAGTCTTCTCTACTATATAAATATGTAAAGAAATATTTTTTTCAACGTCAATTTTTTTTTCCACATAGCTGGGTAGGGTAGCCAGAGGAACCCTAGAGATAAGACACTTCGTTGTCAACTGTCAGCTCAAGCTTAAAGACATTCAGAGTAAAGTGTACGGAACTTAACTGTAAAGTATACAAAGGATCCCATTCGACGAAATGAAAATAATGCATTCTCTCGAGTGAAAACCAAACACACAACCGTCGTGCTTTCATTCCAAAAATACTCTAAATATACTCTTTGCAATATATATGTAGAGTTATTAAGAAAATTTCATACTTGCCACGCTCCGGGGCAAAACTAGTTATAATTTAAAATCAATTTTGGTACAAGTGAACAATATGCAGAGGAACGCGGAGGTGAAACAATAAGGTGTAATTCTTTACTCCAAGACCTCGACCCGAGCTCGTGTTCTTTAGAGTTTATGGGATTCGATTTAAGAGATATTTGTGCTTGTATGTATATGGCGTGATGCATATCAAATGTACGTTTTCAATTTGACATATTTTTTAAAATTATTTTCACGCTGTATCCCGCATATAGCAGGATATGCAGAGAGAACTTAAAAGTATTTTCTACGATTTTCGCCTTACTCATTTACTTTACAGTTCCACTAACCTTTTTTAATTGACAACTTCATATCTATAGTATATAATGTACCGGACATACCTGAAAGATAAAAACAAATATTATAGAATAAGTAAAAGAAAAGTATTGCTTACCTATTATTTGTATGCTTAAATTTATTTACAATATTTTTATTAATAAAGGGTAACACAAAAAAAAAACAAAAAGACTGTTTTTAAAAACATAAGCCCATTTGACTTACTGTTTGTAGTCCGCTGGGAAATACAATAATGTCAACAAAAAGGGACAAGGGAGTTTTATTTTACGCATTGGGGGTTCCGCAAAACATTTGTATGTATTTGTTTTATTTATACCTAAGATAAGATTTTAGTTAACAGTGATTTTGAGCATATTTTTTTTAGCTTCACATTGTATTTATCTCGTAGCAGGATAGGCAGACGGACCCTGGGAACCTCTGAATAGATTGGAATGTGTTAACACTAGTAAAGACATTCTAATCTAAGTAAGAGCTTACGTTCCTCACTTTCCGCTAAATTCTAGAGGTATTGCGTGTAGACTAGCGAAACTCAACGTCACGCTTCGTCTCGTTACCAGAGCAAGGAAATAAATATAATAATTACTTTAACCCCCCTAGTGAGAATCGAACCAACAACCATCGTGCTTATAGTCGCGTGCTTGTGCCCCTGCGCCACGGTGGTCTCCATAAATATTTACATTTTAATTATTTACGAATAATCTAATATTTTCTATATTTGGCAAAAAGAGTACAACACAAAACTACTTTTTTCGTGCAAACTAAAAAATGACTTAATTTTAATCTACGTAACTCTAAAACAGACATGTTACGGTAACATTCTACATAATCTTCTTAAATGTGATTAGATGACAAAGTAATATCTGCAACTTACAAGTAAAGAAATGCAAATTGACTTCTAGAAAAGGGTTTAACCATCTCATTCATAATGAAGTCGTCAAAATATAATAATTTGTCTCTTTGTTGAAATTAGTATGCGGTTACCGTTATTGTCATGAAGGGATGTATGTTTGTTTGTCAATTGATTTATGACACCCATTTGACTTTACTAAGTAGGTAGATTAAAACCTTTCTTGGAATACCAGTTTTGTTTCCGGTGTGAAGGATTATTTTATTTTGTTTAGTTTAAACTGTGGTGGCGCAGTGGGACTGTATCGTAAGTGCTGTGTGTTTGGTTCCGTTCTGAAGGAATAATTTATTAAAAATTATATGTTTCCACAGATTAGGAAGAAAACAAAATTTTCTTTTCTAAATGTGAACTTAAAAACCTTCTTTTCTGTTTGAACAGTACCAACTAGTATGGCTCAACACGCAAAGCTTCCAAAATTCGGCAGAAAGTGGGGAACGGAGTGTCTTAACACTATGTTCTCTCTG
>DWAN01001776.1:0-16778 GCA_018230445.1 Heliconius hewitsoni | reverse complement strand
GGAACGGAGTGTCTTATACTAGGTTCCCTCTGCCTACCCTGCTGTGTGCGGGATAATTAATAACATATAAAATAAAAAAATAGTAATAGTTTAAATTTATATATTTTTTTATATTTTAGATATATTTTGTTTTTATAAGAAAAACTTATTAAGAAACGAAATATTATATAAGAGTTTGTAAGACTCTTTTACAAGCCATAACAGCAAGAATGGATAAGCTTTAAGTGGAAATTAAAACTATTTAAATATTTTTTTAGAGGTTCACGCTTTATTCTACACATCGCATATTAGTGTTAAGATACATACACCTTGTATTTTCATTCGAATTATAAACGTGTGCTAAGTGGCGGAACTCAACACCGCACTTTGTATACCAGAGCATAGAAAGTAATTAATTTTAGCACTACGCTAATCCTTCTAGAACTTACGTTTTTTCTTCAACTCAATATAAGTAAATACGAAACAAAAAAAATACGTTTTAGGTATTTGTCTTTAAATCTAACATACTAACTGTATATAAAATGGCGTCCTTGTGGCCTGTGTTTGCGAAACTCATAGTCCGGTTATAATGTCAAGTACAGGTACAGATTACTAATGAATGTTATAAACACTTTGTATGACGTTATATACAAATATAATAAATATTTTTATCATCGTAAGTAAGCAGAAAATCGTTCTAGAGTCGCAGAAAGCGTAAAAAAGCGGAACTAAACTCCGCAGTGTCAATGACATTTTTTAAACGAACCTATTAAAACTTACTCGAGTGCAAATCGAACCCGTAATCAACAGCTATATAAGCAGACATTTCTTAACAGCGCTAATAGTAATTTTATGTTCATTTCTTATATTATAGCAGTTATTCATACGACAATAAAGCTTTTAATTTTATCTCAAAGTAGCTTTAGCTAAAGAGGCGTAGTGCAATATAAAAATGCTTAGAGTGTATGGACGTGAGAAAACAAGAATTGTACGCAAGGTTAGATACCTAGGTGCGATTTAGCCCAAGTTAGTGTCTATTGTAAGTTTTTATCTCACATAAATATGAGGTAAATAGATTTTTGGACACCTGGCGCATGTTATTAAGAATATATTTCAAGCTTAAACTCTTCTTAAAAATAAACAATTAGCAATAAGAAATCGTCGTGGAACAAGCGTTTGATTGTAAATACGACGGTTGTGGGTTCGATTCCCACTCGGGTGAGTGAATACTCCATGTATTTAATATTTTAGCTGCACGACATTGAGTACAGCCACTCAACATGCAATGTTTCTTTCTAATTTTCTCAAATATGAGAGTAAGCAGAGTTACAATATTCGGTTCTCTACTTTCCGGCCAGTTTTAAAGATATGCTTTTCGACTGTCTCTTTTTCTGTTCTACAGATTAAAACAAAAATGTCATTGCCATATATGTTTATATAATATATATTTACATGACATTTAAGTTTTAAGTTAAGGAAACATCTGTTTGAAATACAAATATTATAAAAAAATAATAATTATGTCGCCAAAATTGTGCTTCTTTTATGATTTTATTGATATACTAAATCTATATATATAAAAAAGAAACAATAATATTATATAATTTGCGGAAATAGAATTCGAATTTATCTACTATAATACCGGTCACAACTTTCACCAAAACTATGTATACTTTAAACGTAAGTCTATTAATTCTGCTAATGT
This sequence comes from Heliconius hewitsoni, assembly GCA_018230445.1. Taxonomy (NCBI): domain Eukaryota; kingdom Metazoa; phylum Arthropoda; class Insecta; order Lepidoptera; family Nymphalidae; genus Heliconius; species Heliconius hewitsoni. The sequence continues at coordinate 15,094 of DWAN01001776.1, read as the reverse complement.
TTAACTTGCGCAAGCGCAGAACGATGGCACGCTGTCTTGAAAGTTAGAAGTTCTTAAATCAGCTTATATGTTTAAGGCCTGTTTAGTGTCTATGTATATTTGTAGTGATTGGAAATTAATAAATGGAAATATTTTTTATTCAATAAGATTTTTTCGTAAATAGGAGGATAAAATTGCGGGTGATTATTTTAAATGATTTTATTATATATTCTTAATACGTTTAGAAAAAATATATTCTTTTCAAGTACATAAGGCTATCTAGTAATAGATGCAAATGGGAAAAAGTTTATGTACTATATAAAATATGATTTTGTTAATTAGAATCAGTGATTTAAAGTTAGGTATATCTTTTATACGATCGAAAAGTGAAAGACATAGCGTAATAGAGGGTGCCTAGTGTTAAGGCACTGCGCTCCCCAATCTCAGCAGAATTTCGGAGGCATTTCAGGTTGAATGGCGAAACTCAAAGTTATATATATCATTTCCTCTTGTTGGAATTGAATCCAGAATCTGTTGCATTTCTAGTCTTATGGTTGGGCCACTGGGCCACGACTGGCCTAAGTAAGTTAGTTAGTGACTAAGTTACTCACTAATGTAATTTTTTTGCAATTAGATATCTTTTATGATCAAATAAAACTAATAAGTTTATGTCACTGTTTAAATATATCAAGGATGATGTAGTCATATTCTATTTTGTTTAAATTGTTACAATTTTACTGCAATTACAATATATTATTGAATACATTCTACACTCCCGGTGTTTACTAGTGGGTGTCAAGATGTATATTAACACGTGTTTTCATATTTCATATTATATAGTTGTTTACATAATTATTATAATAATGATGATTTTAATACTGTGAATTGTTATAAATTTCTTAGTTGCTGGTTCAAAATCTAGTAGTGTATTTATTATAAAAATTTTTGTCATTGTAAAGCATTGTGAATATGCGTTTTAGATGAAAATAACATAGGAAATTGAAGTATCGTATTCTTAGCGTTCAAATTCAAGAAATGAATGAAAGCCACAGTATTAAACCCTTACTTCATTTTTTTTTATTAAGTTTAAGATCTTCAAACAATTATCTGAATTAAATTAACTATTAATATTCTTTTGATCTTAACAATACCAGTCAATAACCGATTTTTCTTTTATTTCTACAAACTATATAAGGGTAAGAATACAAAATAACTTCATTTATATTTATAAGTGTTAAAAATAGTTTTAAAAATATAAATCTTTTAAAGACGTCCCAATTGTTAAGTTGATGGCCGATGGACGTCTACATCGAAATGTAGAGCAGACTCTATTGTAAGTCTACAGTGAATAGTGTATTTATTTATGGTAGAAACAGACGGCTGGCAAGACGTATCACTTAGATGGATGGTTTAAGCGTATGATGCAAAATACAATATGGAGTTATTTTTAACGTCACATATTTTTACGTTGTTTAATATGTATGGGTCAAAATAGTATCATTCTTGTGGCGTAGATATGTAAAATCTAGGGCAAAAGTTTCTTTTATTTCTCTACAGGTTCAAGAACAAAGTAAACGTTTGTTTGTTTTTATTTTTGTAAATAAGAACTTACATTTTGCCATCACCACTTTGACAGATGATAATAAATTAAAACTCAGTTGCTTGGAAAGCACAATTTTCTTTAGAGAATGTATATTATTAAATTGATAACAATAGAAATCTGCCACACACTAAAAGGCTATCAAAAAGTTCATGAAGCGTGAACTCAGTCGCAAAAAACCTAACTTTCTCTCAAACTGGACATACCTCGGTGTAGATATCGACGAGGACCTTGACAGGTTCGTCTTATTCCTCAGCCTGAACAACTTGTGATTGCGTAAATCCATGTTTACTATAATAAAAACACCACTACACGACCACTCACCGCCCCCGACCACAGTTAACTAGTAAAATAATTAGAACATTGTGCATCGCAATCTTATTAACATAAAAATTTCAAGTTTTAGCCTTATATCCAATCATTAGAAGCAAGTTAATTGTTAAATTGTTAAGAAATCCCACTCTATCTAACGAATGGAGTCATATGAGCGAAAGAGAAAGGTACATCAGTGAGCTTGCATTGTTGTAATTGCCTTTTGTAATTGTGAATGGCCGCATAAAAATATTTTTTTCGTAGACAAGTTAATTTAAATTCGTAAAAGAGAAAAATTGTTGTGATGTAATCTAATTGGCGTATAGATATGAATGATAAAAGAAGCGGTACAAAATTGATTTCTGTAGAAATAATTAGTTAAACTAAAAACTATTTAAAAATTTAAATTACAAGTATATTAGTAGGTTTGTGACAATGTGTATATTGTTATATTCCCGGAAATAGCTTTTTTTTAATAAAAAATATAGTTACGGTCACTCCTGTCTAGATCAACGATATGACCATGAAAACTGTATAAGGAGAAAGGAATGAATACGTCATAAAGAACTAAACACAACAATTTCAAGATCTTAGTGTAGTTAGTTAAGTGATAGATGTATTTCGATCTTTTCTTATAAGTTTTAGGCTATATCCCACATATCATAGGGTAGGGAGGGAACTTGAGAATTTAATGTTACGACACTCCGTCTCCATTAAGCTTACACTTCCGTTCACCACATTTCGCCAAATTCTCCTTATTTTTAAACATATGTTAAATAAAATATTTGGTTATCAAATATAAACTCCACCATTCAACAGACAATACAGGACAATATAATAAAAATATATATCATTGTTCTTGGTTAATGTCGATGGCCAGTTACACGGACTGTGTTGAAGTAAAGCACCGTTACTGAACGTTGCTCGAATATAAAGTATATATATAAGTTACTTTTGGCACTCATATTAAATATATGTTTAATTGTGTCTCATTGAATTACTGCACGTAATTTATAAATTTATTAGAAATATTAATATGTATTAAGATTTTTCCATATAAACTTTCAACCCTTTATTTGAACCTTTAGGGGGTGAATTCTAAAAAACCATGAAACAAGTGTTCAATGAAATATTTTTAAGAGTCTGAGTTTCAAATTTTATAAAAATCGGTGCCGATTTAAAAAAAATCCATACAAACTTTCAACCCCTATTTCATCCCTTTAGGGTTAAAATTTTTCAAAATCCCTTCTTAGTGGATGTCCAGATTATAAAAATAAACATCTGTCCAAATTTCATCAGCGGTTACGGCCGTGCGTGCGTCTTACCTCATTCAGTCAGGTACATGTCCTTTTATATATATAGATAGATAGATATAGATAATATTAAATTGCTTATTAATGACAGAAAATAAGGGCAAAATATGTTTCTAAGTATTCTCTCAAACAGCACATAGTAAAATATTAGAGATCACAAATTAGTATTATACTATTATGATTATAATATTCATACACAATATTAAATATAAATGTAGAAGATAATTCCAGCTAGCATTGAATTAAAAATATACTTTAATATTAGAATTATATAGCGCCAGCAAACCACATGGATTTTAACATTATATACATATAGTAAATAAAAACTGATGTTTGTTTCTTTTCTTTGTTGCAAACAAACAAATGTCACAAACAAGAAACCTTTGGTAACTAAATCACCTAAATGCCAAATTTCAACCATCTAAGATCAGTGGTTTTGACTATGCGTTGTCTGTCAGTCACTCAGTAACGGAAGAGTTTTATAAAGATAGATATCTAGATAAAAAAAAACATTTTATTTATTATTCATTCACATGGAAAAAAAACTGTCATACACGTCTAGGGATTTTATTAGCAAAGTTGAGTAATAAACGATGACGACTTACCTCGCCTATGTATCGACTAGCTGGTATGTAAGCAAGCACACGTGTTTCTAAGAGACTCATATAAAAAGTTCCTTTTTCCTTCAATATAAGGTATATAATATAAAAAAGTTACAATATCGTCATATTCTGCAAAGTTCATAATAATGGGAATATACATTTACTATATGGTTAGAGTATTTTAATTGAATTGTCATTTGCACAGTAGTTATATCTATTGATTATTTATTTAAATTAAAAAAAAAAAGTGGTTATTGTTTATTTTAAAAAAAATTAATTACTTATTAACTAAGTTAAAATTATATAATATCATTATATAATATTATTTTATTTTGCTATTTCTTTAATGACTATAACTACATACAATCCCACATTTGGATATTATTATTATGATATTTATATGTCATTAAAGAAGTATAATCAATATTATAAAATATTACAAAAATTATTAACCGTAATATATTTGATTTCCAACTATCTTCTATCAGGTACAACAATTACGTTCATCATATTACCCTAGTCATTTTCTCTAACAGCTTAATATGTTATAAGACCACAAAACGTGCCTTATTTATATACAATTATATATAAAATCATTTGTATAGGTTTAAACTGGTAGCAAAGATGATTTTTATGTTTACCTACATAATGTAGAATATGACTATGACTTTTACGGCATCATTTAGTGATAAGTATAAACTTCGCGATATTAAAGTGATAATTTCAGCTCGACACCTCATCAATAAATGGTATCGACAGACGGACAATTAGGTAATTCTATAACAGTTCCGTTTTTACCTTTTGAGGTATGGAACCCCAAAAAGAAAGATATATGGAGAATAGAATGTATCAATATTACACACTAGATTCCCAGATTCCCAAGCTCTGCTATATGCAGGATACAGTGTGAAACTAAAAAAAAGAGGAAGAGATGAGATGGAGAACGGAATGTATTAACATCGCATTCCCTCTACCCACCCTTGTAAAAGCGTGAAGCGTTTATCTCTAAATTAATCAACGATCTCAATAGTAAGACAAACAAGTCGTCGATATAACAATGTTGCGTGTCCGACACTATCGGCCGCCCACTTTCCCCTCAAACAAAACAATTAATCCTGAATTAAGATTCGTTAAGTGTAAATCGATCGATTCGATTATATTAATGCGAGTCTATTTACCCGCTTGTATGGGCGTATCTAGATCAGATATCTGTTGAAATGTATTAAATTAATTACTTTTACACTGTTTATCATTTTACTAAGCAAATATAAACACTATTGAGGCCGTCGTGGCGCTTTTGGTTTGAGTGTAATGGGTTCGATTGCCACTCGGAAAAATGTTTTTTTTCCATTTCCTCGATTTGGTAACCAGACAAAACGCGATGGATTCCGCCACTTAACAGAATGATAGGAAGGAAGGAGAACAGAGTATCTTAGTTTCAAATCGTATATCGATCTACATAATAAATATTCATTTTTATATGTAATATTCTAAAATATTACGAAGAAACAAAAAAAAAATTAATAGATCATTGCATCATAACAGGATATCAATACAAAAATAACATAAAATATAGAGTAATATATTGACACACACTTCGATGCCCAGTTCCTTTCAGTTTATTCAAATCCAATGTAAAATAAAAAAAACAACTAGTGGAGACCTTTTAAATGTCCGTGGGTTTAACATTCACTTCTATGCCGATAGTAGGCATTGAGATAAAAATATCTTTTAGCCTACGTCTCGACGTGCAGCTATTTAAAACTGTCTTCTGTTATATAAATAACTAGCTTTTATTTGCGGTGTTGCCTGCTCAGTCAAATGGAAATAACTAAAAATTGTGTATGTATATATGTATGATACATGAAACATCACAACACGAATAAAAACATCAATACGATTAATATAATGTATGGTTGGATATGGTTTTGGTTTTCCGCAATACATAGACTATATAATATATATATTTTTAATTCAAAGTACTGGTTCCTGAGATTAGCATATTTAACCAAATAAACTTTTCAGTGTTATGATACTTATTAGTAAAGATTAAACCAATTGCGTCTGACATTATATATTTAGTTTTTTTTTTATTTACAATTACAGCAACAAAGAAAATGATAATAATAGACATCAATTATAAATAAAATTTTAGTATATAATATAATTAAAAATGCATAAATATATTTTAAAATACTCTAAAAATTCATTTATTAATTAAAGTTATAGCTTTGATATTTATTTAATATAACCTGATTTTCAGTTTGTTTATATAATATAAAACATATGTGGTGAAGCAGCATCCTCCCTGTACCCTCCCTCAAGTAGCCAGCGGACGCGTGCCGCCGACACGCGTCTACAATCTGTAGGATCTAACAATTCAATGCAATGAACATCGTGTGTCATTGGAAACGGCTATTTCTATCCACTACAATGTTTCATTTTGATTTTATATTTATATTCTTTAGGTAGCTCAGAATGATTTTATTTGTGAGTATGTTAGTTTATTTTATTTACATAAGTAATGAATGAACTGTTGTATTACTTTAATATTTATATAATAAAAATCAATTAGGTTCACGTTGTATCCCGCACGCAGTAGGGTAGGCAGAGGGAATATAGTGATGAAACACCCCGTTCCCCACTTGCTGCCGAATTTTTTGATGCATTGCGTGTTGAGTGGCGGAACTCAACGTCGGGCTTTTCTCTTATTGTCAGAGCGGAGAAATTAAATTATTAATAATAATTCATTCCGGCGAGTGGGGATCGAATCCACAACCATCGTATTTCAATCGCACCGTTGTGTCCCTGGGCCACGACGGTCTCAGTATGTGCTTTTACATATTATAAAAGTCAAAAGTTTTGGTACCAACAATATAGTTGAAAAGCAGCTAATTAAGTGCAAATCTTGTACTTCATATTTTCATGTACAATTAACTACTAAAATATATATCTTTTACTGGAGCCACATTTATTCCCGCATTTTAGAATCCAGGCAGGAGAAACTTAGTGTTAAGACACTCCGTTCTCCACTTTATTTTGAGGATCGAACCGGTGTATCCGGTGAATATTTTAATTTTTAAACTACCTGTGATCTATATTGATGACATAAATGTAGATCACATCCGTGTTTTAAGACATTTTGAAGCATACATAATTACATAATTTTAGTAAAATAAAATGGATAAAACATATTTAAATATCGATCACTTTGATCTACTATAATAAATTAATGGTGAACATAATAAATAAAGATAAAACGAAGATGTGTTGGTCCAATTATAAAATGTCACACATTTTGACCTTCAGTTAAGTTTTGACGTAAATCGATCAAAATTTATAAATAACAAAATATATCGTATAAAAATGGTAAAATCGATATTTAAGATTTAACTCATTAATATCTTAGCACTTCCTAGATCACATTAATAAATTAGAGAAGATGAGTCCTCGATAAACCTAATATATACATACATAAAAAAAAATTACAGATATCGAGATTTAATACGACTATTTAAAAAAGGGCATTTAGGAAAAAAAATAATGTTAAATTATAATTATTGGTTACAAACACAAACTTAAAACGACGGTATAGTATAAAAATCATATTTTCTAAACCAACATATTATTTTCTGGGCGGACATTGCGGTGTTTTTTACACATATTAAACGTGAATTTCACTTGATTAGTATGCAATGTGGTTGATCAATCGGTACGTTTCATGCCTATCACGTCAGAGCCGCGGGGAGGCCACGTCACAGTGTATGTATGTATGTATGTATGCATGCAATTAGGTAAGAACTAAGTAAATAATACTCTGTTAGATACATTTTAAATTAAATAATCAAGCGAAAAAGATTAACTTTGTTTTCAGATAAACACCGGCTTTTGGATAAATCGTTCAAGGGCTCAATTAATATAATAGGACAAAAAGATATATAAACCTACAAAAAAAATCACAATCTCGCAGCCAGTCAGTCAGCGACAAATTATATTTAAATTTTCAATGAAAGAAACCGATTTGTATTATACAAATCAACATATAATATATACTTTATAACTTTATAATATAAATAGTAAATGCAATAGTAGGTAATTGTATTATTCAATCGACTATTATAAGCAAATTAACGAGGCTCCATTCAAACTGTTTATATAAAAGTGGGTGCATTTTGTACGGCTCACATACATTTTATATTGAAAACTGATTTGTCATTGGTCGATAATGATGTTTTGTTACTTACAGAAGGATATTTTTTTCGCAAAGTCACTTAGCTTTGAGTTCAGTAATCTTTTGATATTAAGTACAATAATTCTTAACAAAAACATTCCTATGTTATAGTTAAATATATAAAATTTCAAAAGAAAAATACAAGTAATATATAGGTATAAACATGTACTTAACACACAAACAAGATTCATAAACCCGTGTTCCGTATTAACTACAGTTACCTGTTACAGAGATAAGTGTTACGTAACAGTTATTACGTTAACACCAAAGATCATGTGTCAAAACGTTAAACCGCCTTCTATACGTACCTGAAACAGAACAAAAAACATCATTAATATATTGAAAAAAAAATCGATATGTCAAATCGATATTTTAAAACTAATTCTATAAATCATTATATAACACAATTTGTATGCACAAATCGATTACTTTCACCGTAAACGTCACGGTCTATACGGGCGTTATAAAGGCGTGTTGGATCGTATTAGAATAAGCAGCCAACACGAATCTCATGTTTGATCGACGCCCGTGTGAGCGCTCACACGTCAAGTGGTCAATGTAACTTATCATCAAATTATAATTATGAACCACTATAGCCCAGTTTAGAAGTGCCTATCTATGAACTATAGATGTGAATTTGATTTTTGATTTTTCTGATAAGACAGCTTACTATATTAGCTTTGGAAATCAAACACAATGTTCACCTTTAATAAAACGGAATTTGGCGAATAGGATATAAAATAATGTTCGAAATTAATATGCTTTTATATATTGATCATGCATTGTTATCTGATAACTATTTTAAAATTAAAAGGTTAAAGTAACGCACTTTATATAATACATGTTAACGCATGGATAATGTAACATTTATGTGTTAAAATTAGTAGGTATTTTATCACACCTCAAACCTCCTCGGCTAAGATACGGTCACCGTTCATTATCATTTGAAAGTATCTCAGATGGAATATTGCGCTATATTCAAAGGCTGTGCGTACAATAGAGTTGAATGACTATCGATATAATTCTAATACGGTCAAGCAATGCCATGACTCGACATCAGTTCCGGTAAGTTGTTTCCGGTGACAAACAAAAGGTATAAACCGTCGAAGTTATCTAATATACATTACGTTTTTAATTGTAGGAATTATGGAGTGCCCGTAGAGTTAAAAATAGCACAGTAAGTGCAAAGTTTCATATCTCTGTGTTACTCATGGATTTGAATCAAAGCTGAATAAAGATAAGCTATTGTTTTAATTTCCTACAATACTTAGGTACATACATTGGACATCCAAAGTACCAAAATTGTAAGAAGAAACCCACCCTTAACCCACTCTTTTGAAGTTGGTTAAATATATACATTTTAGCATTTTCAATTTTATAAGTAGATGAAACGTCAGCGGACTGGCTGTCAATATATATATAATCCTCTTAAAAATACATTTAGTTATTCAATACAGTTATTTAAATGTATACATTGGCTCGTTGTTCCAAGACAAATTAACTTTTTTTTTTTATTTTTAAATTCTTCATCGCACTTTAATATAGTGGGGAGTGCAATGTCTAACCACTAGGTTCCCTCTGCCTACCGTGCTGTGTGCGGGATTCAGCGTGAGGCTGATTTTTTTTTTAAACATGTCTCAAATTATTAAATACAAGTAGAAGTTTAGATAAAGTTTGTAATATAATAATTTTACTTTGGATATAATGATTAAGATATGAATAACATAAACTTCAGAAGTAATTGTATTTTGTTATTTATATCTGTATATGGATCAAGGCTGATTCGCTATATCGTTTACTCGTTTGCGGCCTGTCACACGGCATATTTGTACAATATATATTTCAATAATCTATATATAAAACTCTGAGTGACTGACAGACAACGCACAGACGAAACTACAAGACTTAGAAAATTTGAATTTAACATTTAGGTAGATAGGGAGTGATACACTAACAGAATTTTTAAAAATTTCTAAGGGAACGTAAAAAAAGAAGGACTTTTCATTTTCTTAAATTCCACATAAAGTTGCGGACAGCTACTAGTTTTATAAATAAAAATAATATATGTATCTATTTATTGACGTCAAATTACGTAAATTTTTAGCAAGAAACTGAAATTCAAATTAATAATTAAATTACTTAAAATATCGCAATAGTATTGTATATTTTATACAAAGATATATATTTCAAAACATTTTAATCAACGCAGCTTTTGTGGTTTAAACTAGAAAGCATATTTGAGAATATTGCGGCAATCACTTAAAGTAATTATATAATTCGTATATAATATACGAAATTTATAACTCAATATTATATTTAATGAAATATTATTATTATTTTTTTTACTTCAATTCATTGTTTATTATTATGTTTCAAAGTATATAGCAAGGTAGACATAGAGGACCTTAGCTTAAATAAACTACAATCACCAATTTCCGCCCGTATTCGTGAGCTGGCGTGTTGAGTTGCGGAACTTAACACCGCGCCTTGTGTTACCAGAGCAATTTTTTTCCCGAAGGGAAATAGATCCCAACCATCGTGTATATAATCCTATCCAATCCTACTGTGCCACAATAGCCTCTTTATTCTTAATATTATTAGTTCAAAACCTTTCTGAGCAACCAAAAATTTGAATATTTTTACCACATTATTTTTAATTCATTTAAAAATATGACCACTTTCTTAAACTAAACTGTAGTTTCATAGCAACTGTAATTTAGAAATGAAGTCGTGACAGAAGGTGACACTTTTGTAATTTTTTGTCGGTTATTAGTTCAAGAGGTCGTTTCTTGGCAGCGAATGCGGTTGTTGAAATTAAAAGTTTATTACCTGAAATAACTAAATGTTATAAAATGACATTTTATTACATATTTAATAACTTTTTTACATCTCTCTTACTATTTTATTTCGATAAATAATCAAATTTCTCATCGTCTAAGAGAGAAAGATACATGTATTTTTTCCAGCTTATTTTTACAATACTACACTATCAATTTTAAGGAAGCATGTCATTATTATTTTCTATTAAAGTTTATTAAGGTATTATTTTCTCTATATCGACAATAATAAATAACTAAAATGTTAACTTACGAGTATATGTATAAAACTCTTCCGACATTGACAAACTAACAACGCTACTAACAAAGCTAGGAAACGGTTTCTCGAAATTTATATGGCAATGGAAAAAAACGGGATCTTTTATTTTACATTTTAAATTCCTTGCAAACAAAATTGAAGGTGACGACTAGTTCGGGTTTAATATTAATATTAAAACATAGAGAAAAAACAACAAATATGACTAGCTCATTATGTCACAGAATATAGTAAGCCGAGCACGCCGCTCCGCCACGCATGGGCGAAGCGACGCACGGGCTGAGTCTCTCCACATTTCTCCCGCTTTCCACTGCGGTTGAACAAACGCGATTATCGCATCAAGTCATTACATCTTACGCTTACAATGAAAAAAGAAACGTAGAATATATATAGATTTTGTTTAGTTATTGTAGGTATGTGAGTGAGTTTATGGATTTTGAGATATTTGTGTTTTTTTTAGCTTGACGCTTTTTATCTTGCACATAGCAGGGAAGGTAGAGGGAACCTAATGTTAAGCCAATCTATTCCCATTAGTTGTGTACAACTTGGCTTGTAGGTATGTAGAATGTTGCGGATGATGTGTGGATCATTTTTTGTTTTAATAATTAAAGAATTAATTTCCGGGTGACTAGAAGTCAACTTATTAGTTTTCACTAACCAATACGACAACCATCTCCATTTCTCTACACTAAAAAGTAAAGATGTTAAGCAAAAGTAAAATAAATTTAAATAAAAATAAATTTAAAAAGTAATATACAGGAAATTTCAAAATACCTAGTGGTCATTTTCTTTTAAATTTTTCTGGTACTAAATATCAAAAAACCATTGCAGTCAGCCACGTAAGCTATAAAAGAGAAGAAACGATAGTGAATAAAACATTTGACACGAGCTAAAAGTGAAAATGGGACTAATACAAGCATTAAGCGTAAGCGTATCTTCAGAATCAATTAAATCTTCACTTTACTGTTACTTATGGTGTTGATTGATGCAATAACTTTTTATGATGGAACAGTTTATTGTAAGCTTCGGATATGTTCTGCAATAGCATGGCAGGCTAAGGTAAGGTTTGATGTTTTACACTACGTTCTTTTATAGAAGAGTAGGCACATGTAAACTGGTCGCCTAGTGTTAAGATACTCCGTTCCCATTAAGACACTTTCGTTTCCCATTTTTCGGATGCTGGAGGCAGAATTCAACGCTTCGCCTCGACACCAGAGCGCCCACACAATATTAAATCTTTGATTTCTTCAAGTGGGAATCAAACCCACAACCCACGCGCCATGACCTCAATCATCTGTGTTGCTTAGAGACGCGATAAAAATATGAATGAAGTATAGACAAACCATATTTTTTTTCCATATACATATTTACCCTCACAAGTCACCCTTAAATCATAAATTGTGAAACAGACAATTATTGCGTAAGTAGATATCAATCTCACAACCTCAATGTGTACAGATACCATTAAAATGAGCTGCAATAGTTTGTTCTTGTGTTATATTTTGTTCATTTAAAGTGAAAAAATAAAAATTAAAAAATTGTAAAAAACATTTAACTGTATTACTGTATATTCGATAGTACAAAGTTAGAAATGTATATTTTCTTGTAATACAAAGTGTATACATATAATTTTCAATTATATATAAAGTAAGACATAAATTTATAAATTACCACTATATTAATATTAATTTATTGATATAAATTACAAATTATGCCTTGTGGGTAACAAACATGAGAAAGTTTAGAGATAATTTTATTCCCTTTCGTAAAGAAATTATTGATTTCTCTTACCACAAAGTCGGTTTCGTTTTTGTTCATCAACACAATCATGAGATTTCTTTGTAAATATAATATTGTTACGATTTCGTTAATAGATATAAAAAGTAGGTAAACTCGATGGTGGCGGATTTGATCTCTTCTTGGGGGAATTATTATTTTAAATTTATTTTTTATTATTATTATAAAAATATGTTTTAGCGAGCGAAACGTAAGTCCCTAGTTCATCACTATATTTTCCGCTCATTGTTGATTAAAAGTTAAGAAATATTTTATATTTATTCTTTGAATTAAACTTTTTAGCTTCATATAAAATCAGCAAATATATCTTTATAGGTACACTTTGCATATTGCAGTGTAACATAACTTAGAGACATGCAGGCATGCGTTGTAACCTCGCTTTACATAAACATATGGTTTACACAGTAACTGAATGTGAATGGATGGCAAGTAACATTTTACGACTTTGTTACTGAAATGTGAGATAAAGCTTATATCTATAATATTATCGGTATTGTTTATACTATGTTTAATACAAGTATATATATGTTGTTGCTGTTATTTTATACACATATCAGCTTCATGTTCTATCCCGCACACAGCAGGGTAGGCAGAGGGAATCTGTTGATAAACAACACTCCACCGAGTGGCGGAACTCAACGCCGCGCTTTGAATCAACACCTAAGCGAAAAAATGGAAATATAATACAGTAAAAATTAAAATAAATATATATATTAAATATACTTTGTTTTTATAAATCTTTCATAAATTAAAAAAAAACAATATTTCGTATATGCATATAATATAACCCTTTTGTAAAAATGCTAATTTACTAAATTGTTTTAGTAGTATTTTTTGCTTATTATTGCCACACTTTAATTTGATTGAAGGATGATTTACGAACGTCAATCAAAACGTACGCGAAACAAAAATAACACAATATAATACCATTTTAATTAAAATTTTAGTATCAATTATATTTTACAACAGCCATAGAAACTGATCTTTCTCAAAGATAGATAGAAAGTGCATATAAACACTATTGCAGTGGAAAGAGGTTCAAGTGAAATTTCACAATTGTATTATTTGTAAGGAATAGTGCGTGTTTTGTTTCGATCATCAATCTTTAAAACATATACACGAGGCCGTCGTTTACACACAAGAGTGCGACTGAACACGCTATGGTTTTTGGTTCGATTCTCCTTTAGCAGAATGATATATATAATATCTTCATTTCCTCACTCTGGTAACGAGGGAAATTGCGCGGCGTTAAGTTCCACGAACTCAACACCCCATGCCTTAAGAATTCTGTGAAAAATGGGGAACGTAAGTATCCTAATGGGACTTTAATGTTTTAACACTAGCTTTCCAGTTTCCTAAGTTCCCTCTGTCCCTGCTACGTGCGGAACACAAAAACTAAAAAAACCGACCAGGAATGAAAGTGCCACACCACTTTAACTTTAATTAAATTATGTGGTAAGTAAAAATATGGAAAGCCACATTTTGTTATACCTAACTTTGGAAAATTAACATAAATATTTTAAGCTATAAGCTTGCCTGTTTTTTTTTTGTAGCTCAGACTTTTCTACACATTAGGGTAGGCAGAGAGAATCTACAATTATTCTTCGTATCTCATCAAATTATCAAATTTTGTATACAGCTTTTGTAATAACTTGTTTAAGTTTTATAAAAACTGACAATACCTCATTCCATACTATAACATAAATTTAATGCGGACATAACTGCGCAAAATTTGTCTTTCATTAAGCCAAATGCCATTTATTAATAATACTTTTAATACATCATAATGAAGGTCAATTCAAGTATCAAATAATAAATATATTGAAAAAACTAGTAATTATACAAAAATGTTTAACTACGCTAGCTTGTTTGCAATGGAAGCGATTGTAGGCAGTGAGGCCATCCGGTTTTACGCGATAGGTACCAAAATATGTCACATACAATGTTGGTTCGTGCCACTTGGTATCAGCTACTACGAACTAAGATACCCTAGATTTAACGATGTAAAGTAGCTATATTATTGAAAATATAATAATATTTTGATAAATATTTGAAAATAATTATTTAACTGATGTATGTTTTTTTTTGTTTTGAAAATTATAAAAGGTGTAGTTGAGGCCGGTCGTGGCGCAGTGGCACAAAGTGTGACTGTAAACCGACTGGTTGT
>DWAN01001775.1:0-16779 GCA_018230445.1 Heliconius hewitsoni | reverse complement strand
GTTCCCTCTGCCTACCCTGCAGTGTGCGGGATACAGCGTGAAGCTGATTTGATTTGATTTTTGAAATAACAATAAAAAACCAGTAAATTGCTTTAAACTCATGCGCTGCAGACAGTAAAATATATGTCAGTACATTGTATGGAAGAGATGTTCTATTTTATTAGTTCTAAAAAAAATTGTGATACCGCGTATCTATCTCTTATAAATAAATTACAATAAGGCATTTAAAAAAAAACATTGAAAATTGCAAGGTGATATTTCAATGAATATTATTTGATAAAAATATTGAAACTTTTTATATTCACCTCTTTTTAAAAGCAATATCTTAGTAAAAGTATCTTATTTGTAGCAAGGCCAGCAACCAACATAAGAGTTTAAACACTCTGATTTCCACTTTTAATTAATTTTAATCATTTCCAGGCAACATTAACTTGCCTAAAATAAATACATAAAATTTCCATGATTCTTTATTTTCAAAAAAACTATACATCATTCGACAGTCCCAGATTCTCTTCCCGGCGGCCATTCCAAATGTACAGCAGTAACGTCCAAAGCTAACAAATCAACTTTACAAGACAAAGCAGCACCCAACGACGGCTGGGTCCTCCCCAACTCCCCGTGGACCCATTCCTTCACGTAAGTCCCCGCAGTCGTTTTGACGAAAATACGAAATAATTGTGGGTAGTCTGGAAAAGGAAGAAATGCTAATGTTATTATCTTTTTTGTGTTTTTAAATATATTTAATATTTTCATTCCCTCGCTTAGGTAACGAGGCAAAGCGCGGCGTATAGTTACTTCTCCAACCCCAATGTCTCATGTGTTCGGCAGACATTAGGAAATGGAAGTATATTAATAGGAACGGAGTGTCTGAATACTGGATTTTCATGATTCGTCTGCCTGTGCGGGATACAGAGCGACAACTATAAGATCAATTCTCGCAATGGTAAGAAGACAAACCGCGGCGTTGTCTTCTTACTTCCACCACTTAACACACAATTAAAAATTAATCTTATATTAACTTCTCCACTATCTGCTCCTTAGATAAAGAGCAAAAAACCTTACTTGGTACCGTTTCTCCATTCAGTTCCAATATTTCCCTCGTACGGGTGAGCAACGGCCGCCTGTGCAGGACCCGGATGGGTGTGCGCTGTTGGATGACCCCGTGGGCTTTCGCGAACTTGTTTATTAGTTCTATATCTTTGGCCGTCACTTCGATTTGACCGGAGTCCTTGAGAAATGAAAAAAAAATATATATGCACTTCTATTACAAAACATCATGCAATAGTATTTAAAAATAATAAAAACTTGCTTTATTTTATATTTGCAAAATTAAACTCAGAATGAACCTACATATAAGTGGTTGTGGGTTCAATACCCAAGATATGGTATATTTTCTCTAATTTAGTTGCTATTTGTAATTTTTTTACTAAGATAGGATTACAATATGAAATATTTTTAGTAGATCTTTTTCAAATTAAAAAAAATATTTAATAAAAAATATATTTTTTTATACTTTTCCAAATATTTTTTCTTTGTAAGTGAAAAAATTAAAATATGTAAAAAATATAACAATAATAATATTAAAAAACATAACTTACATCATCATGCTTAGAATGCGTTAGTTTAATGCACAGAGCTTCATACGTTTTACTTTTTGTTTCTTCACCCTTCTTCAATTGTGCTAGATCTTCTCTGCAATGATTAAAAAAATATAAACAACATATTCAAACATCAGTTTATCAAATTAAAGCCGTCGTTGCG
This sequence comes from Heliconius hewitsoni, assembly GCA_018230445.1. Lineage (NCBI taxonomy): Eukaryota > Metazoa > Arthropoda > Insecta > Lepidoptera > Nymphalidae > Heliconius > Heliconius hewitsoni. The sequence continues at coordinate 15,018 of DWAN01001775.1, read as the reverse complement.
CAGTGAGACTACAAATGCCTGCAAACAAGTAGGTTGTGGTTTTAGTTTCCATGAGTAGAATTGAATACTTTAATTTTCTTCCTATGGTATAAACGCGCGGCGTTGAGATCCGAAACACGACACGCAATGCTTTAAGAATTCAACGTCTCAATGAGAACGAAGTGTCTTAACACTAGGTTCCCAGGTGCCCTCTGCATGCCCCTGTTATACGTGGGATACAGCGCGCAGCTAAAAAAAGAGACTAATCTCTACTTCTCGTCGAGTTTTTAAAACATTTCGCGTTTAAAAAATAGCAGCTCGTTTCCAGTCAGATGATGAAATGGCTTTAACAATGTGAGAATATTTACTATTATTTACCGTTTAATAACAACTAATTGCTTCACGATGACGTCACCACTCTTGCTTATTTCGTCACACGCTTGAGCTAACTCCTCCTTTGATAACTGTCTTATAGGATCCGTTATCTGAAAATTATAATAAAAATTATGTAGGGGGAGACCTCTGTTGACCTTCGAAAACACAATATCAAAGATACTGGAGGAAGGTCACGTAAAAAACCATGAGGACCCCCCAGAGGACCACTGTCCTCTTACGTATACCCTTGGAGGGTATGTATGAAGAGGTTGATGACAGTGGGCGAGACTAAAGAGGTATGTAGACCGTAGTGTTTGGCGCTCCTCTCTCTATGACTATTTCACTAGAGATAAAGCGTGAAGCTAGTTATAGTTATAATAAAAATTTTTTACGAAGCAACAGAGGCAATCTCGATTGACCATGGAGAACAGAGAGGGAGGTGACGTGAAGTATTAGGGTCACCCCGGAGGACATGTACGTGCGGGATATAACGTGAAGCTGACAAAAAAAATCTAATAAAATATACCTCAATTGCAAACGGTCTGCCATCACCCAAACATCTCACATCGACGTCCTCTCTACCGGCTGCTATCATTTTAAATCTACGATCAGCTTCCTCTTCGTCGAATCTTAAAATTTAAAAATTTTAATATATATAGATATTTTGTATATTTATCAATTGATCAACAATATCAAGGATTACAGTAGAATAGTTACTAGCATATATATTTGAGGCCAGTCGTGACTGCATACGCGACGTTTGTGGGTTCCGCCTTCCACTCGGCGAAGAGAATGAGTGAGAGGATGAATGTCAAAAGTCAAACAAAACAGAAAATATAAATATCAGTTTTCGTGACAGACCTCCAACATCGCGCATTTACCAGAAGTGAAAATAAGGAAATGAGAATAAAGAAAGTTACGTGAAAGTATATTGACTCCACTATTGGAGATAATCTAATATTTGAGATATCATATTTTTTACTTAGATTATAGAGAAAATATTACATAATCGATTCGGAATCTAAACCAGATTCTCTAAGAATATATAAAAAATTATACATACTTATATAACCTGGCGAGGGGCGCGTATATAATTTCTTGTACAGACGACGGCAAACATCTTTTGCCGTCTAAAATCCACGGCGACTGCGGCAAGTTGCGACTTAGTTTTACATATCTGTGTAACAAATATTAAAATACAATTATTCATAATTAAATATATATTTTTCACGCATAGCAGGGCAAGCCTAAGAAGCCCAGTGTTTAGACACTCCGTGTCTCATGCACCTATTTATTACGACATTGCGTATTGAATGGCGAAATTTAACGCCTTGTTTCATTTAACAGAGCGGAGAAATGAAAGAAAAAAACAATATGATCTAATTTATTTTCATGTTAAATTAATTTCATCCCAACTACAATGCAGCGGCTTTATTGTAATAAAATAAAGTTCTACAGAATAAAAATGAGAAATATACGTCACTAACAACAACACTACAATTTACTTAAACGAGGGCATTGCGTCTTGGAGTAGCGCAAATAGTTGTGTTGTGTTGTGTATTTCCTCGTTTTGTTAACAAGACAAGGCGCGGCGCTGAGTTCTGCCGTTCAACATCTAATCTCTTGAAAATTTGTAATTAGCCGTGGCACAGGGGCACAATGGTACGACTGTAAAAGCAACAGGTTGTGAGTTCCATTCCCCCTCGAGGAATTGAAATATTTAGTATTTTCATTTCCTCGCAACGGTAACGTTGCGAAGCGCGGCGTTGAGTTCTGCTTCTCAACACGCAATGCCTCCAGAATCATCCTGACATTTCTTTAAGTTTGTGTTTTTTTATCTTCTCTGTTTTATCTGTCTCTCTCTCTCTCTCTGACATCTCTTGGCATTTTATTTAAAACTGTTCCAAGAAGATAAATATTCAAGCTATTTTTCTTATTAATTAGTTTTCAAAGCAAATAAAGAAAAAAACAAGTTCATGTTTAGAGGACTTTATTGACTTCATATTGAACTATTGTTAATATTGTACAATATTATAAAAATTGAAATAAAATTTCCAAAATCATTTGTGCTCCCTAGATTTTAAAGTCACTACCATTTTTTGTAAACTAGTATTAAAAAACATTTTTCTTAATCCATCACAAAGTTTTGTTTCACAACTTATATCTATCGAGAATATTGCATAATTATGCAAGAATATATAATTATATATAATAATTTTGGTGATGAAAAAGAAATATATGTATATATAAAAATTATCATATATTTCATTTTCATCACCAAAAATTATTTATTATTTAATTTTTAATAATTGATTTACATTAATGATAAAAATCTTTCGTAATAATGAGACGATGAATTGAAAACAAAAAAAAATTGATATCGAAAGCTTAGTTTAGATTATTTTTAATCCTAAAAGCGTGTATTACATTTGAAAGTATTATATAGTTAATTTATTAAGTAATAGTTATATAGTCAGCCACACACTTGATACAACTTATATTTTGAACCATGTCAACAATAAATGTTTCGGGCACTATCTGACATTACCATCTGAAATTTATAAATTTTTAAACATAACGTTCCTTAGAGTTTTTTTTATTTGTACACGATTTATTATATTTACAATGGCTTGAAAATTGTGTCAGGAACGCTGTTTTAACGAGTTCCATCGTGACCGCCATTCACCAAAGCGACGAAAGTTGTGAAGGTCGTCCAAAATCAGTTGTTTGGTCAGCATACACTGATGCTTTGCAAAATCTAATAATCACATAGTCATTTAACCTATCGTGAGATTAATGCATGCATCGTAGACACTAGTATGTCGAGAATCAATAAGATATTACATGAACATTTAGTTGTAAAAAAGTGACGTGAACAAATCACGTTGGATTCCGTATAATTTGACAAAAGCTGAAAAAGTTGATCGTGTCAATTGGTGTAAAGAAATACTCAAGAAATACAATCCCGGGCATCAAAAGCTGTATATACACAGCTGATAAATCTTGGATTTAGTCTATATGTATATTTCAAGAAGAGCTAAATCCAACAAAACTTTCGTGCCCGAAACACTACGAAGCAAATGATCGCCTTCGGTATAACTGGATGTTACCTTTATTGGAACGGTAAATTCTGAATGGTGGTGGTACACAATCAATTGTTTTTCAAAGGTGTATACAAAATTGGTGAAATTTGAAAAAGAAAACGGCAACGAAGGACTTCATTATGACATTGCAAATTCTCACACTTCGACTCTTTGACGGGACTAAACCTTGAATTGACAGGAAACCCTTCGTACAGGCCTGACTTGGCAACAAATGACTTCTTTTTCACTCCGATATGTCAAGAATAAATTATGTGGCCAACATTTTTCGGCCAGAATAAACCGGTCCAAACATGAAAAAAAGATTTTTTTGAAATATCTCAATCTGAATGGAAAAATGCTTTAAAAAAATTCTAATTAATAAAATAATATATGTTTTTTTAGTAATTCAATGAGTGTTTATAATATTAAAAAATGTAAATACTTTTGTTACTTTTAATATTTTATTTTTCAAGTATTCTTCCACACTTAAGTAAAGGTAATAAGTATGATACTTAATAAAGTTTATACTTCTGTTTTCTTTTCTAATTTAGGATTAGATAACATAGTTTATGAAATATGATTCAATATAAAATTATTGATTTAAAATAAAACTATTATAAAAAATCTTCATAATAATATAAAAATAACATAAATGCGTTTATAAAGCTCTAAAATGAAATCAGTCTTAGTTAAATATAGAAATGTCTAGAAAAACAGTTTAATATGACTCGATAATCAGTACAATCATATTCATTAAGTATTTTTTTTATCTAAATATCATGCAATGCAGTTTATAATTTAAAAAAGTTTTAAATACCTCATCACCTATTCCTTCTTAAAATATTATTTATTATCTAAGCCTTCTATTTAATTTATTTTGTTATCATTACTCAACATATCATCACTAAAATGTATATAAAAAATGAAAACATCAAAATATGCAGCAAAATGGTCAAAAGTTTGAGTTAAAAATGTCTAAAAGTCGAGTTTTGCATATCCCTAAAAATGCCATAAATAATTCATTTAATAATAATAAAAAAACCTTTAAATACTTACAACAGCTTTTAGCTACACCAAAAAAAAACTAAACAAAAGTAAATTAAAAAAATTATAAAGCAACAATTAAATAAAAAGCGGCAATAGTAAAGCCAACTTATACTTTAAATAACTTATCTGGTAGATATATACATGCTATCTCTATTTATTTGCATATGCGAGACAGAGAGAGAAAGCAACATTAATATCATATAATATAAAAAAAAATTAAAAAGCTTTAAAGACAAAAGTAAAGCCAACTTATCTACCAGATGACTTATACTCATAGCAATATTGATATCTAGCAAATAATAATATAAAAATAAACACATACTGTAGGTTTGTTTTTTTTCATCGGAATCATCAGAGTCGATTTCTTCCGTATCTCCCGATGTTAGGGCTTCAGGGATATCTTTGCTGCTAAAATATTAATTACACTTTGAACGTATATTTCAGTGTTGAATGGTCAGTGTCAGACTGAAAATACTTTTAGATATTATTTTTTCATATAATATAACCGTAAAAAATAAATTAAAATAAAAAAAATAATAGAATAATTATAAAAAAATTGTATGTAATGACAAAAAAATAAAAAAAAATATCGTTAAAATTTTATTTCTTTGTTTTAAATAAATGGTATGTTTAATACTTTAAATAAACACAATTAAAGCACAGTTGCAACGTTTCGAATCATCAATTAAAAAATAAATATGACTAAATATTATTTATAAGTAATTAAAAAACATGTATTTTTGGGTTTCGTACCTTTTAAGGAAAAAAAGAAACCTTATAAGATTACTTTGCTGTCCATCTGTCTGTCTGCTTGGAGACTTTATCTCAGAAATAACTGGAGATACCGAGTTGAAATCAAATTTATGGTTCCTTGATTTCTTGAAAAAATTTCTACTTAAAAAAATTATATGGTCGTTTATGTCGCAAAAAACGCGTATTTCGTTACTATAAAAAATCAAAATGTATAAAGTACTTTCGATTAACTTAGAATTATGAAATTTGGCGGATAGTAGTTCTTAGATGTTTTCGGAATTAGTGGTAGTACTAATTCTGAAAAAATCTGATAACTATAATCCCAAAAAAAATAACAGCCTTAAAAAGAAGGCAAAATTTAGTATCTAAGCTGTTAGTTCTAGTGAGTAGTTAAGCTAAGCTTGAATTTCAGAAAACGCTCGAGACTTTCGTGTCCGGTTATGAACGGTATGTGTACGCACCTGCCGGCCAGGTAGGCGGGCGCGTGCGCGCACTGCGCGCTCACGCAGCGCGCGGCGGCGGCGGCGGGCGGCAGGCCGGCCGCGCCCAGAGCGGCTCCCTCTAGCGCCTGGAACATTGGAGGGAGTTACTGTCTGACACTGTCACGACAGACCCTTTACTATATTTTCTAGACATTTTTTTTTTTAGTGCAGAATAACACTTTAAAACAGTAATATAATATTAGTGGTCGGAGCACTTGCACGATATGCAAAAATATATTTTTTGAAACTAGGTTTTTTTAGGAAATGTATAAAATTTATAATGTTACCTGTTCAACAGAGCGTCTGGTGAATTCCGTAGCGAATCGTCGCTTCTGCTTGTTACGTTCTTCAAATAGCTGTGGCGATACACTCTTTAATATTTCCAATTCCTATAACATATAAAATAATACTCAAGTTGCAATACATTAAAATAAAAGAAATATTCGTAATATGAATTTGTTAAAGGTACATTACATTCGAGGAGTTACGACCCTTCCCGAAGGTTCTCCGAAATTTTGCACATTGTACATTCGCTCTCGAGAAGAAAGGAAAAAACATACAAAAATCGAATCAACTATCTACAGCTATCTAACTATCAACATCAGGGCAGTAACCGTCGATTTTTTTTAAGGCAGTGTCACCCATATAAACAATCTTGGACTGTAAACGTGATCATTATAATTCCATTATGATTACCAAAATCTATAATTAGATGCAGAGGGGAAAAAAAATTCTAACACGAAGTTCCCTCATCAAAGCTAAATACACTTACTTGTATATCGTCTACATAATCCATATTAACAGTTATTAGCAATGGTGAAATAGCTCCCGAGTCCAATGTCTTTTTGATATGGGTGCCGAGTTTGATTCCGTATGACCATTTCCAAGCTTCTTTTAATGCTGTCATTGTTTCTAGAAGGTATTAAAGGTATTAATTCAATGTGAATCTGGAATGGTTTCATTGAAAATAACGAAAAATGTAAAAATAGGAAGAAAATTTCTTCCTGTATGTGACTGAGCTATAGGCAAATATTTAGACGCTTCAACTTCTGGGCGGCCACAATTTGTTCGACCGTACTGTAGTTTAAGCGAGCGAGGCAGTAATTGTAAATAAATATTTAATCAAACTTACTATGTTCATATCCAGGAATTTTTTCTTCAAGACGCAGAGTGATAGCTCTTTCTCTTAACAAAATGGCCATAGGTGTTGATAGTGCACACGCAAATGATTTTGATTCATATCTGTAATAATTATTGAAAATGATATAGTTTTATAATATTGTTTATTTTAAATTAATATTCATATACTATATAGTATGGCTGGTGGAAGGAACCTAGTGTTAAGTGTTAATTATTGAGACATTGAGTATTGAGTGATGGAACTCAATGTGCATTGTCTTGTTGTTAGTGTTAGGAAATGAAAATTAGCTTTGAAAGTTTGGAAGTGATGTATATACGAAAACTCGTTTTAATGTAATATAATTACAAAAATTCACTTTATTAACTAAACTTATTTCACTTTGAAAATAAAAATCCTTCTTTAGAAAATATTAAAAAATATATAAAAAATCAATAAAAACAAGTGGATATCTAGCTTACAATTGGTACATTTGCAGCCACAGCTTGACTAATTAAGGATCTTAATTAATATGAAAACAATAAATAGAAAAAATTATACATACAGCTTTTTATCCAAGGATTCTTTCACCATATTACAACTTTCTTGCCAATTATCCACTTGCAATACTCCTAAGCAACTACAGCAAACATTCATTTTCCTTTTCTTTGATGGAGGTGAGAATCCATTTCTTTCATTGACTTCACTACTATCATCATTTTCTGCTTTGTCTTTTGGTAAATGATTATTAACTTTTTGATTAATAGATGATTCTATTTTGTCATCCAAATTTTCATCAGTTTTTTCTATTTGTTGTTCAGATTTTGGTAAATCATCTTTTACTTCTTGATTTATTAAGTTTTTGTCATCATCTGAATTTTGTTCAGATTTTGTTTCATTTTGATACTGAAATTAAACATTATATTTACTGGTGGTTATAGTTGGTATATTAATGTAATTCATTATTTAGTAAATGAAAAATATTATTAAGTATTTTTTCTTTGCTATTTATATAATCTAATTACACACTTTTTGTCTTTTTAAATAAATAAATAAAATAAAAGAAATTCACATGTTTACCTTGTAAATTTTACTAATACATAGAAAATTTTATCATTTAATTAATATAATCCATGATTATTCATGGCAAATTTTTTTAATATGAGTAAAGAAGCTGTGTTTTGCACATTCTAGTTATATCATAAGTTGTGGAAATCAATGGGCAATTTGCCTTTGTTCTCGTAAATGAAAAAAAAAACATTCCTTAATTTTGTATTGAAATTTCTATATATGATCCTTTAAAATATTTCTTACTTAATAATTCCCACATAATATTTAACCAATGCAAGGAACTTGTTGCTTTACATATATTTTTATTATATTTGCAAATATATAGTTTTCTTATTTAGCTTAATAACCAACAACAAAAGTATTTAATATATTTTACTTACTTTAGCAAGATATTTTTTATGATTCCCATAAGCATTGGGACATTTAACACCCATATATCGAAGACAACATAAATCACAACATCCAAGATTTTTACAATAATCATATATGTTTTTCAGATCCATTGTGAAAAATCTTTATTTTAACAGTTATTTTTGCTTAATTTAATTTAAAACGTGGCCCATTATATTGGGCGAAAACATTTGTATTTTATTTTCGATAAAATGTCAAATTAATAATCAATGTTGATTTATTGGTCATTGAGTGAATTGGAACAAAATAATATTAATTTACGATATTCCACTTTTTGTTCTTAAATAGCTATATAATATAATATATAATATTAAATTATGTTTAATAAATACTTAGTTTTTTTTTTGATTAACATATAAATTTAGCATTTAATTATACTTTTGTAAATACTAATTGTAATTTGCAAATAGTATAATGTAGCGGAAAATTTTACTTGCCATATAGAAAAATATTAATTGACAAAAAGAAATTTTAGTATGTTATACGATATCGTTTACAGACTAATGATATATATATATATTTAATAATTATTACATTAGTAATATCTTAGTAATTTAATTTTATTTACTATTTATTTTATAAGATCTTTGACATATTGTTAATAGTAATAAATGTTGCCATCGATATCCTATTGATGGATCGCCGTTAAATCTGTGTATTTATGTAATTAAATATAAAAAAAATTCTAAATTAATAATAAGCTTCTTTTATAATACATTTTTTATTGCTTTAACAACTTTATATACAAAATGGGTACAGTTCATGCTAAGGTGAGGATATTATAGCTTAAATTTTGTTATGTAAATAAAGACAGGTTATAATTAAGACATGATTTGTTTACATTTTTATATTTCAATATAGTAAAAAAATTCTTTACTATACGTAGTTCTTTTCTTTTTTTATAAACAGCAGTAATACATTCAAAATAAATTATAAATGTTATAGAATATATTTAAGAAGATATTTCATTGACTTTAAAAATATGCTAATATTATTTTTTCTACTTTTCTCTTTTATAAAATGTAATTAGAAATTTATAATTCTATAATAGATAGATATTTAAGACTTAACATTAATTAGGTTAATATGTTTAAAATGTTTTTATATAATTTTCAGGTGGAAAACAACAACAGTCCTGTGGATGGGCTATTGGATTTTGATGAGCCTATTAACATAGAAGAACCTATACCAAAATCAAATATAAAGTTAAATGGAGTTAGAGTAAGTACAGTAGCATATTTTATATAACAGAAAATTGTTATTGATAATAATGAGATTAATATTAACTTATACATATTATAACATCATTATTTTATATATACTTTGAGCCCCTCCAGAGACTTAGTGATAAAAAAAAATAAAAGATTTATGAAGAATGATTAGAGAGACTGGGTTAGAACTTGATTGACCATCAAGAACACAATGTCAATGATACTGGAAGAAAATCACATAAATAGTATGAGGGTCTGCATACTGTACCCTATATATTGATTTTCAACCCCAATGCCCCACAAACTTGTGGTGTGGCTAAGTAATACAGCATCTGATGAAATCACAAGGATTGTAGGTTCAATTCCCACTTAGTTCAGTTGAGTTCTGCCTTACAACACACAATGTCATGAAAATTGGATAGTGGGTGGGGAACTCAGTGTCTTAACACTAGGGGCCTCCTGCCTACAATATAATGTGAATCTATTTCACTGTGTCTGTTCGTTTATCCGATCATCCTTAGATAGAAGATTTCATACAGATATCAAGATAAATTAAATATCAAATGTCCAAATAAACCACCAATATAAATTCATACTCTTAGTTCATTTCATAGAAACTGTACGTGTCCTGTTGATCTACAATTAAATCCGTATGAAAACCCTTGATGGTTGAGATTGACTCCCATTTGACCTGTTTCATTTTAAACTATCCTGTGATTTTTTTACTGATATTTATTTACAGGCTCGTGTAGACCGTGTTCACATAGACGGCCTTAGTAGAACAAAGGATGATATAATACGCAGTACTGTGGATGATCTGTTCCACGCCACGGATTTTGAAGATGTAATTTTGAGAGCACATAAGGTTTGTTTTTAATTTCATTTTGCCTTACACTGTATCTCCCATAAAGGGAAACTAGAGTCAAATTCATAACATTGTGTGATTATTGGAAGAACTTAACGCTGCCAGTTATCTTGCAGCAGTTGAAAAATAAAAATAATACATTTCTCCAAGTGATTGAACCCACAATCGTTTATAATGGGATGTTGTGCCACGACAACCTCAATTTTTTTCTAATAAAATGTATTGCTTAACTATAGATTTTCTTACTATTTAAAACAATAATAATGATTAATTTTATATTTACAGGTGCGCCGTGCCCTAGATTCCATGGGATGTTTTAAAGATATAGGTGTTTTTATCGACGTGTCGGACGGTCCGGGCTCGACACCAGAGGGGTTGGAGGTAATTTTTACATATAAGACAGTTAATATGTTAAATTGTTAAAAATATAATATTAATATGTTATATGATATAATAGATTTTAAATATGTTTGCCTTCTTATTATTGTTGTATTTATACTTGTTTGAACACACTAATCTCAGGAAAGCTATATTAGATCATGCAATTATAGTAATCAGTTAACTAAATAAACATGGTTTTATTCAAGCAGGTTACTAGTTTAATATTTTTTTTGATTCAATACCTATACATGGATGCTTATATGTATTTTAAAAAATATATAAATTATACAGGTAACGTTTCAAGTGAAAGAACTCTCCCGAATCGTCGGCGGTATCAATACAACAGTTAGCGAGAATGAAGGAAACCTTGTTGTGGGTAAGCGGTAGTGGATTCGATTATTTTGATGGAGAAAATTTTAAGAAATTAAACTGATTTACGGATTTTTGTGTTTTTAAAAAAAATGTCTACTGTCATTATCCTTGTCTGTATTTATTTGCTGTTATCTACGAACAACTAAACCGATTTTAATGAGATTTTCAAGAATCAGTAAATCATTCTTCCACTGTGTTTAGTGTCTGAAAACATGAACAGAGACGACATTCGCAGGTATGAAACTGCCGAACGTGTTGGGTCGCGGCGAGCGCGTGGCGGCCGAGTACAGCGTGGGGCACCGCAGCACCTCCAACTGCAGCGTCACGGCCACCAAGCCCTACCCGCACAGCGCCTTCACACCTGTGTGAGTGCTTGTGCTGTTGTTGAACAAATTATGTGTGTGTGTTTTAGTTCTTTCAACTATGTCTCTAACATGAGCGGAAAATATAGAATACTACTATCGAATAATCAGAATATGAGGCCGTCGTTTGAGGTTCGATTACCTCTCGTAGGAATACGTTATTTTCATAATCACGTTATGATAACGAGAAAATGCGCGACGTTATGTTTTGCCGTTCAACATGAAACGTCTCGAATCTTGGACGGACGGTGGGAATTGTCTCAACACAAAGTATATAAGTATATCTATATGCGGGATACGCCGTGAAGCTAACAAAAAAAAATACTTTTATAAAATTTAAATCAATGTCTTTTAAGGGTTTCAGCCACCATATATCAACAAAATCACGAATATCCTTGGTCGGGATACAAGCTGTTGGATAGGGGACTTTTGTTGGACATCGCGTTCAGGACTTCATCAGTGGTGGGTACAAAGTTATAAAGAATCGGAATTACTTTATTGAACAGACAAGGTAAACGAACATTCGGGTCACCTGATGGTATGTGATCACATCTGGCCAAGACCCCGTGCATCAGCAGAGGAATTGCAGGTGTATTACCGGCCGCCAAGGTGGAAATATACGCATTTTTTTAAGTTACCCAGATCGAATCGACCTGGAAACACTGCCGCAGGTAGGCCATTTCACAGCTGTGTGGCGAGTGGAAAGAAGTTCCTACGAAAGTGGTTGATGGTGATGTAGATGGCATTTTAGCTTTTGACGTACTGTGCGGTTTGATAATTCGGCGGCACGTAACAGGTCGAACAGTTCCTCAGGACACTCCCCATTATTCGAACAGCTCCACGTTATTTACGAACGAAAACAGAACTATGATTGTCTCACAGCACCACATTTTTTTTAATATATTAAATGCATATATTTTTTCAGACAAAACATAATTTGCAATGGGAAGGATTAGTTCGAGACACTTCGGTTTTGAGTAAAACAACGAGTTTTAAAGTGCGCGAGAGTAGTGGTGAGTCAATCCGTTTTCTTTCGTTATAACATTGATGGATTATATTATTTAATTTAAAGTAATATTGTTTTCTCATAAATAATCGTTTACCCGAAAGCGTGACATAAATAAGGGTAGTATGTTCATATGTAACATTGTAGAAACCAAACAACTTGTTGACTGATTTTGATGGTGCTTGTTCAATAGATTCGTCTTGCCCTTGCGAGTGTCTTTATTACAATGACAACATAAACAGGGCCTTTTCATGGTGTCGATGTGGCTATTGTAAAAATAATTAAAAAACCAACTACGTCAAGTAGGATTAGTAGGAGTATCGTTAAAAAGTATCTTCATTTTATGTTATCGAAAAAAGAAACCTAAAAACACTAGGTTGTCCAATTTCCTACCGATTTCAAAACAATGCATATTGGGTAGCGGAACTAAACGCCGGACGTGCGAAGTAAAAGGCACACATAGTAGCGAATGAAAAACCATTTAAAAGATTACAACTGCCTTAGTGATAGTTATTCTTTCGATACAGATGAATTATATTACTGTTTACTTTTCTAATAGTATCTTGCCAAAAGAATTAGAAAATAATAATTTCGCTGAGTGCGAATCGAACCCACAACTGTCAGACTAAAATAAATGTTTATCCAATGTGATGATGTTATAACAAAGCACGGCGACCTGGACCTTGGTTCTGTCACCCAAAATTTGGTATCATTTATATTTTTTTACTATTTTAGGTCCCCAAATGAAATCTGTTATCCGTCATATAGTGACAGTGGATCATCGTGATGATCCGGTCTTTCCCACGAAAGGGTCGTGGGTTCAATTCACTAGTGAACTAGCGGGATTGGGTGGTGGAATTGCGAATATAAAAAATGAATTGCAAGCACAGATTAATAAGGAAATAGGGCCGGATAATGTAAGTAATAGTTATCTTCACGCCGTATCCCACCTCTAGTGGGATAGGGAAAGGGGACCTAGTGCTATGACATTCCGTCCCGTTTTCCGTCCAATTAAGATATTGTATGTTAAGTGGTAAATTATTTTAAATTTAAATACTCTTCCCCTTGTCGGGATTGGAATCCACAAAGATTATCTTTAACATCCAGACTAGTATTTAATTGTGCAAATTTTTTATTTAGCTAAGTTAAATTCTTTACTCAATTTCAATAACTTTTTTTATATAACTTTTTATTTTCAATAAACTCAAATAATATTTAAGATTTTTAGATTAGATCTCCAGACAACCTTTGGGTTAGAAGTTTGGATAGCGTACGATTTAATAGATTACCGATAACAAATCAACTTATTGATTGACACAGGGTACCTAAAGATAAGACAATCCATTTCCTATGCACTGTCGAATATACGAGACATTGTGTATTGAGTGGCGAAAGAAAACGCCAGAGTTAGTAAATTTAATTGATTAATCAAAATAATCAGTAATCGGCAAATAACTCTTTATCAATAATCAATATTTGATCACTGATAAAAAAATCATAATCGTTCATCCATAAGCCATAATAATGAAGGGCCAGTTGTGTTGCAGGGGCACAAAGGGTGACTGTAAGCTCGGCTGGTTGAGGGTTCAATCCTTTAGGGAATGAAATATTTGTTTAAATTTATATTTTAATTTCTTCGCTCTGTTTTCGACGCAAAGCGCCGCTTAGAGCTCTGTCACTCAACATGCAAAGCAAAATCTAAAATTCGACGTAAAGTGGGGCACGGAGTGGCTCAGTACTTGTATTTGTCTGCTTACCTTGTTGCTTGTTGCGTGCGTGTCCAGGTGGTGCAGGCGTCGGTGTCCGGGGGCGTGCTGCACGACGTGTACGGCTCGGAGCTGGCGGAGCACTTCTACCTGGGCGGGCCCGCCTCGCTGCGCGGCTTCCGCCAGCGCGGCGTCGGGCCCCACTGCGACCGCAACAGCCTGGGCGGCACGGTACTGCACCCGAGCACGTGCGTGTGACGGAGCCGCTTAAAGCGTGTCGCTCAGTTGTTTCGTTCTTTCTAGATCTACTGGGCGTCTGGCGTCCACCTCTACACGCCCCTCCCCTTCCGCCCCGGCAAAGGAGGGCTGGGAGAGCTCTTCCGTTCGCACTTCTTCGTGAATGGCGGTTGCTTGGCTCATCCTGGTTAGTTTAGATTGAACATTTTATTTTTTATAGTTATTTACAATATTATCTGCTCACTGCCCTGCATATATCAAAGTAGGCAGAGGGATACAAGTGTTCTCCAGACTGTTCGTTGCTTGCGCATCGCCGAATGGTGGGACTCGACGCCGAGCTTTCTCTTGTTACCAAAACAAATACATGAAAATATTAAATATTTCATTTTTTCGAGTGGAAATTGAACCCACAACCTGTCGCGTTTATGGTTTATTTTCAGGGTTCCGTACCTTTTAAAGAAAAAAAAACCTTTATAAGATCACTTAATAGCAATAGCACTATAGATTAATAGCAATCTCTGCCAGGCAACCTTCAAGCAGAGGAACTAGCAAATTAAGTT